>JAANBA010000139.1:0-120464 GCA_014621435.1 Neopestalotiopsis clavispora | reverse complement strand
TTGCCTTGTCCCTAACTTCTCTCTCTCCCTCAGGGGCTGTCATCCTGCCACGGGTCAAGGGGAGGGGAGGGGGTTTCAATATTGCAGGGCAATGGGGAATAAAAAGGAGAAAAGAACAACAAATCAACAGAAAATCTGCAAGCGAGCAAGCATATGATGGGGATGATTTGTGAATATCAGGCGGGAAATAATGGCCTCTTTGCTGTCATCATCATCATCTTGGGCAAAACTGGGATGGGATCAACACTACAGGTCGGGCGTGTTCCATCAGTTCAACTGCCTTACAAAAGCACAGACTGGGCAAAAACGAATGGGCTTACATCAGTATAGACCTGCAAGTGGAACTTTGGCACCAGCTCATGGATATCTCGCCGAAACTTGAAAAAAGTAGATATACTGGTATGTAGGCATGTACAGTAGTGTTGTTTTCGTACCTTATCTGATTCCGTAGGCGTAGAGGGAGGATCACAGAACATGGGGGTCACGAGTCCGAGCAAAAGAGATACTCGCCGCTGCTGCTGCTCCCCCATTCCCGTCACACGTATCATCTTCCGTTCCATGCGGCCCCCAGTCCATGGACGACAAGCCCAACATTGACCTGCAGCAGCCGCGCTGGAATTAAATGGGGACAATAGTTCAAACGCCAAGTTGGCTGACCTCAGCAAGGGACTGGAGAAACGAAAGAAAAAAGAGGCAACGACGGGTGGTGGTACTAAGGAACCTGGGAACTGCATTATGCATGTCGGCCGCCCGAGAGAAAGCTCAGATAGGTACAGACAAAGTGGGCTGCAGTACGGTGAAGCAAATTGAAGAAAAACAAGAAGCTGCCTATTCAGCCTACTTGACTCGAACCCAACGCCCTTTGACGCCCATCATGTTGTGCTAGGGCTGAAAGATCGACACGCTGCTTTCGGCTTTCCGAAGAAGTGTGGTGGTTGAGAAGCCTTGCCAGAGCGGTCTGGTTTTCTTTTTCTTTGGTGTCTGCCTTACCAGTACCGTACTTCGTGAACGTACACTGCAAGACTGGCAAATCACTTAGTACCTGTCCCGAATACCCAGATGCCCTGGGGGTTGCTTTGGTTGCCTTGCCTGTGGATTGATTTTTTTTATTTGCCTCACAGTAACGTATGACCAACAGGGGGTTGTAAGCCGCTACTGAAATACTAGCACAAAGATCCATGAACCAGATCACGATCTCAATTAGGTACAGTATCTTTCCCAACATTGCCAAAGGGTCTGGGGTCTATTCTACGATCAGGGCTTTTTTCGAGGGTCTGATTTGCCGTGCAAAATGGATCGATAGTACAATAACGAAACAAACCTTGATCAGTGTCTGTGGGTATTGAGCGGACGGGAAAATAAAATTCCAAAAATATAACCTATACGTATCTTGGTAAGCAGTAATATCGGCCCCGAAGGATTTCCAGGTCTGTGCCCGCTCTCGGCCGGTCAAGGGAGTCTTGGCTTAGGGAGCGCGCTCACCTTCCTGGTTATAGGATAGATGGCGTGAATCCAACGTTTAAGAGTCAAGGATGAAGGGGAAGTCAGTGTGTGTGTGTGTGTGAGAGAGAGAGAGAGAGAGAGAGATGAGAGAAGAGCGGTAACGGCGGCATGCTGTTTTTGGCCGTGTACTTCATTTCGACGTTGGAACTAAAGTAGAATCACCCGTAATCCAGTGGCATCTGCGTCAAGGACGGAATCGGACGATACTTTTACATTTCCCTAGTCCCAATTACGCTGAGTACCTAAGCAAGCTGGAGGATTGAACTAGATGCCTAGGGATAGACGAATTTCACTATACTACAATAGTTGCTTGAGAAATCGGATCGGAATTAGAAAATGCGGAGTACATGAAAGCAGTATGTATTATCTAGCGTTGAGGTGGCAATTGTCAAATAGGTACACGGATGTGGTTTCGTGAAACAAGTGGTTGCCGTGATTATAATACCAGCTGAAGCAGCAGGAGCACTAGAGCAAGTCATGACTGCGCCTGCTTTGAATAACAAAAGATAGGACATTGTGGGAATGGAGAAAGAACATTTCCAATGCTGTTGTTACATGATTGATTTCACCTTCTTCGGAGAACCCCAAGTAGAAAGGCATCAAACAAACGTCACCGCGGCCCTGAACGGGGCAACCCGGGGTTTATCGAGGAATTGAAACGACATGTGGATTTAGATGGACAAAGATACAAAACCCATAATGAGCACAGAGATGCCCGTGATATCAAGTCACGAGTCATTGGTATATCCGCATCTCTGTGGCAAGCACAGAACTTTGGGGGCGCATACGGGCAGTCCAAGCGAACGGAGCAGCACTGGTGTACATAGTAGGTTCGTTTCATGATGATCGACTTTGTTCGCTCCGTGCCGAACGTCCTTGTCCCTGCGCATCTTTTCCAAATTCTCTTCTTGTGCTTCTTTTTTCTTTATTTTTACCTCCAATCAGAAAAAGTACGTACCGGATATACCATTTCAACGAAGAAGGATATGCAATTCTATTGGAACTAGCCACAGCCCATGGGAGCTAAATATGGCCGTGCCCTCAGGTAGTTCAGCCGGGGTGGGTGAAGGAGAGACAGACGATCACAGCCTCCTTGGCTCTCCAGCTCTCCTCGGAAACACGAAGTACGTACATACCTACGCAAAGTTGGCGGAGCTGTAAGAAAGAAATAGTATAGCGTCTTTTGCCTGCGCGGCCGCCCACTACGGACACCAAACCAATTTCTATACAGAGACGCGAGTTTTGTGACTATGTATGTTGGTTGTGGCAGTGAGTGGCAGTGAGTGGTCCCCTCCCCCAATTGAAGCCCCGAAGTCTTGCATGAAAAGAATGGAGACGGGGATGCGCTGGAGGAGACACTACCGAGTACTGTTCTGCTGTGTACATTACAGTTCAAAAAAAATGATCAGCGCCTAATTGCTTCTCTGCATGAAAACAAGATTTTTGCGGCGTTTCTCTAGTCCTTCTAGAACATCCCCCCTTCCCCTTATCGAGCCTACTGTCTTATGTCCCATGTTCAGGCGCTCCTATGAACGGATCCTGCCAGCAAGGGCAAGTGTCGGGATCAAGTGGGAGAAAAAATTGAAAAGTGTACTGTAGCAACTCATCATTCGACTCTCTGCCTTAGGGTTGCGTTGGCGTATGTTGGCAAGTCCAACGGTTGCTTGGCGCGAGTAGAAATCGACGACTATAGCGTGTCACGGACGTGGTAACGTGACCGCCGTTTTATTAGAGACCTTTGGGGTGTTCCTCCCCGGCATGTAGTGACCCTAGTTTTTTGCCCTACTCCCCTTCGTCCTCCCAAGCCCTCTAGCTACTACTGTCGTAGATCGAAGGCGCTTCTACTTTCCCATACCTGCTGAAAATGGTACACCGGTATTTCGATGAGAACGAACTAAGGTCAAGATCGGTTCGAAAGCCGATGGGCCGACGTCCCAGTCCCAGTCCCAGTCCCTACTACTGTACATAGTAGTATCACTGACACTCGCTGACACTACTTGGTCATTGATCTGATAGTATAGTCTCAGAACTATGGATACTCCGGAGAGCCAGTACTGTATACAAAGTACCTGCAGTACCAGTCAACGCCTCGTCGGGGACCCCTCGGGATCGCAGGATGCATACATCCATGTCACCATGTTGCTTTTCCGTATCGTACACCTTACCTAGTATGACTTATCCGCGCGGCTGTCAAGCGGATGATCACCATATTGATCAAGAGCCAGACATGGATGCCGCCACAAACGGCTTCCTATAGAAGCTAATGTCATGCATACTGCAACAGAAGGGACCTTTCGGTATTTGCAAATTCTATTTCTCTCTGGCCATGTGCGCGAGCGCGTGGTTGTGTGTCCTCTTTTAAGGCTGAGCGACAGTGAAATACCGAGGCCGTTGGCAAATGTCATGGACTACTGAATTTTACCATCCACTCTGTGGTCTCGGCGGGGGGCTCGTCATCGTATTCGTGAAAGCCAGCCAAGCAAGCTATCATTGCTTTGGGGAATTCTCTGTAATTTTTAAACAAGAGGTTTAGCAAGATCAGACTCACGTTTGATCTTGTTTGGCGCTCCTATTTGCGTAGGTAGGTGCTTGTGTGTAGTGATGAGTAGTGTCCGTTCCTGGCGGCAGGCTTGACTCGTCCCTTTGTTGCAGTATACCGACGCTGAAGGGATTGAAAAAGAAAAAAAAAAAGAAATGGAAATCTCTGTATCACTGCGTTTAGAGTTCGTCTAGAAAAGTGGCCTAACCTTGGTCGATCCCGTGTGCGAGTGCCGACCGCTAGTGAACTCGCTTCCGTCAGAGCGCCATTGGACGTTGAATGTTAGGATGAAAATCTGTCGAGATTAGCACTGGGACTTAAAAATAAAGGAGGAGAAGAGGGCACACGACTTAGCGACAGCCGAGCGATCCCCTATTGTCGCTTGGCTATCGATGGGGAATTAAGTGGTCATAGTAGGACTGCTAGGTAAGTTTTAGGACCCTTGGTACATACGTACATGCATACTGCTGATTCCTTTTTGCATAGTTCATTCAATGCCTGTTGCTGCTGGTTGACAGTCATCACATCACTTACCATCCGACGAGCTTCTAGCGCTCTTCCAAGTACGTACTCGCCAACGATAAACTTTTCCATCACCTCGACTTCCCATCAAGCACAAATGGGTGATTCATTACCCTGGACAATTGTTTTGTAATCAATTTTGTGATCAAAACCACCACCATCGTCGTCATTATCAGTCCATAATGACTGAATTGGCAAGGACAAGCCAATATCGCCAAAGGGCTGACCACGGTGACGGGCTTGTAACAAAAGCCCGGAGCAGAGTCCGTGGCCATCATTGCACAAGTGTCCATAGCATGTACCAAACGTAAGAGTAAACAGGGGCACGGATGTCCCTAAATTTTTCGCCTCGGTTGCCAACAGACATGCCTGATGCATGCCTTGCATGCCATCCATAGATCGTCGCTCCACGACGCTGAGTGCCAGTTCTCAGTGGCCTGCGATATTTTTTTCTTCATTTCCATGTGACAGCTAGGCCGACGCTGCCGCTTATGCAGGATAGACATGGTGTCAATTGTTCTGATGAGGGCTGCTGGAATACAGGGATTGCAAGTGATAGTTGGTTGATCTTCCTGTTTGATACATCAAGCAGCGGTATGATCGGACAAACTAATAAGCGCCGCAAAGAACCGTTCATCGTTCTTGTCGTCGTCTTTGTACAGAGTAAAGGTAGTAAGCACCGAGCGAGTATTAGAGCGCTGCTGTTAGGTTTTCGATGCAAGCCCATCGTGCATTCGTACCTAGCCCGTCCCGTCCGTTCGACTCGAGATCAGGCAGGCTATGGCAGGCATTGGAGCGCTTCTGCAGTGCAACTCGGATCGAAGTCCCCCGCAAGGACGCCCTAGCATAGTAGGAGGTGGCCTGAAGCCCAAGCTTGAAGGACTGAAAGTTAAAAGCCCGGCTGTCAAAAGTGAAACGTCCCATACCTAGTGTAGAGCGCTGTAGGTACCTGTTCCCAGGCCCTGACCCGTAAGATCACCCCCCGGGGAGAAATCCGGTACGGAGCAGAGAAAAGAAAATATAGTACCTGGCAACGTCAACCAATAAGCCGTGGATCATATAACCACAGCTGCACACAAACACAGGGTGTAGTCTGATGAGTCATAGCGTTGCAAGTATTCAACTTGACACGCGGCCGCAACGTAAGTACTGCAGTCCGTGGCTTTTCAAATTCCATTTCTTTTTTTTCTTCCTTCTCCCGTGTGCGGTCCGGGTGCGGTCCGGGGCACTGGCCAGGTGATATAGGTGCATGGCATGTACGAAGGATTTGTACGTGAAGTACTTGGTCGATGTCCACTGACTGACTGGCCGAGACGACGCCAATGCGAATGGACCCAACACTTTCGGGTGCTGGTTTTTCGAGACATCCCACTTTCGAGACTCTAGCCCTTGCTTGTGAGGTAGAGAAAGAGATACCAAAAGAGTGTGATTTGTCTTGTTCGGCCGAGTGGGATGGAGACGCCCGAGACAACATTATCCGTTGCCAACCTGCTAGCATGTTTTCTATCCGGGACTAATGCAGTGGTCGATCACCGCAATGTGAAATTTAATGCTCTGGGCATACGGGTCAGCATGATTCTTTCGTCACTCCTCTCAAACGGACACCGAACCACCCATGTATGACCCAACCCAACCCACCTGCATGTCAGTACGTTAGGTGGCTGAAGCTCGCGTAGTATGTTCGCTACGTAAGAAAAAAACCCGGTCACAGACGCAATGCCTGAACTGGCTTGGATGGTAGTAATCCATCGAGCAGCCTAGACTCCTAGCCTTAGGTGGCCATCATTTGTGGACACGCTGCCGAGGATTTTTCGGCAATCAGCCGAAAGTTCTAGTCAGGTAATAATAGTTGTCCGTAGTGCTGCAGTTCGCTCCAGTTGAGAAAGAGAAAAAATAACAGGCACCATATGCGGCGACTAGCGAACGCCAGTGCCCGACTAGCCGAGCCCTTTGACGCCGCCAGACTCCGTGCGTCCATTGATCAGAGGCATACCTAGGCATACGAACACTGACACTAGGACTAGCTCGTATCTTCAATGCACCTCTAGTTGTTGCCCAATTAGGATCGTTATCCCGGCCCAGTCGACTGGGCTCACGATATCACTCCAAATTTGAAGTAGCAGTCGATCGCCACGTTAATAGGCCGGCTAATAAGACAGGCGTCGGATCAAGCGAGGAGAAAGCCCATGAATTATGAGCCTTCGGAAGTGAGCTCTTGGTAAAGCACAAGATTGGTGTCCCAAACGCAACCGAACCTTGCGAACCAAACCATACATGCTCAGCTTGCTTGTTTGCCCTTTACCGAAGTTGTAGGAAGAGCGGGACCAGTGCCACACTTTCCTGGGTTGCTTGCGAGGCACCCACAATGATCTTGCGAAACGGACAATTTGCTGCTCGGCTCGACAAGGAATACTATGGTGTACACGGGTCCCTCCAAAGGCTGTCTGGCTTGCTTGAAGCGCCGGGTAAAGGTGTGTACACAGCTCTCATCATATACCCGTGTCCAGAACGCTGAAGCCGACTTGGAATAGTGCGATGAAGGAAAACCTCACTGTCAGAGATGCAAAAAGGGCGGCAGAGAGTGTCCGGGGTACCGGGATCCGGCGCGAATCAAGATCCGGGACATGACAGCAACGACCATAAATCGGTTCGAGTACGAAAGGACAATACCCAAGTCAAGCGAATTTGACTTCTTTGATCAAAATTATCCCCAATCGGTGCTGACTTTACGCACCAATGTGGACGGTGACGTTTCTCGGTCGTGGGAGTTGCCTTATCGTGCAGATGGTGAGGAGGGGCAGTCCGACCACGCAACCGGGCCATCAGGACAAATCGAGCATGCTGCGGTTGCGGGAAGCTCTTGGAATGACTCCTTGGTCAATCGTTTCGACGCGACAGCAGCTATCCGAGCACCTCCGCGAACTCCGGCCGAACAACAGGCGTTTGCGTATCTGATCAACTGCTATCTAGACGTCCCGCCGCAAAGTCTGGATCCGGGATACCTGGATGTTCTGAATTTAGTTACTCGACGTCAGAACAGGGGGATCTGCCTCGAAACATGCCTTTCTACGCTCGCCCTTGCCGCTTTCTCCAGGCGGCCGGCTTCCAGATCAGCTACGGTCGACACACAAGCCTCTTATTCGAACGCTCTCAAGGCAGTCAACGGCACCATTGGGAACCCCAAATCGATATACGATGACGAACTTTTGGCCTCGATAATTATTTTGGCTCTTGTAGAGGTAAGACTTGGAGGGCAAGCTGTGCTCCGAGAGTGACTAACGCTCGGTATGCAGTGTCTGATTGGAGATAATGTAAATGGCTACTACAATCATTTATATGGTGCGATGACAATTCTGAAGTCCAGAGGTCAAAGAAAGTTCCACGATGATTTGGGTGTGGAGCTTTTCATGTTGCTCCGACACGAGTTGGTGAGTAGCTCTCAGGCGTCCTACGGGGCGAAACGATCTTGTCATTATCTTCTGCTAAAGTTGTGAACTGCAGTTTAGATCCTCTGCGATCCGATTTCTCGAGCCGCAAGATCAATACCACCACGACTGGGCAATGTCAGCCATGGAAATAGTCGATGATCCGTCCGTCGAAAGGGCGCAGGCGGCGACGCTCGGCAATCGGCAAAATCGCCTCATTTCTCATATTCACAAGATGATTGATGATTACTTGGTGGCCACCATGTCTTCGGGCCCGGTAAACTCGCTGCTTACGATACCGAGTATCTTTGCATCTGACCCCGTCGTGGAGAATTTAGTCGACAGTGATCCGGACTTGGCGAAAACCCTCAAGGAATATCTCGCATCAGCAGCAAACGCCTTCACGGTAACTGAAATTTCGGGCCACTCCATCGAAGACTTTTACCCACAGCCGTGCGAAGTGCAACCTGTTTCGAATAATGGAATAGTTTGGCCGTGTCAATTCCAAGGATATAGATGGAAAAACCGGGAGTACGCCAACCTTGGACTGTGTTTGATAGGAACGCGGCTGTTCGGTTATAATGTGGCCGCCAAAGTTTTCGAGAAAGCGAGACTGAAGGATCCCTCAATCGACACGACAGAATTCGAAGTCATTGCGGAAAAGGCACGGGAGGCGATCGACTTTATCGTGGGCAGTGGGCCGTATGTCTGCAGTCCGCAAGATATTGACGGAGTTGGATCCAACGATTATATGTGGTTGCACCAGTGTCCTCCTTTCTTGGTGGCCATGGAATCCCCATTTGCAACTGCCGAACAGCGCAGGATCATCGAACCGATTTTTCAGTACACATTCGAGGTTAAAGGCATCAGGATGGCTGGAGCGGTACTGAACCAATATCGACAATATCAGAGGGAGTCGGCTGCGAACCACACCTGAGTCTCGAAGCAAGGACATACGCTCATCCAGGATGGAAAGAGGGTACTCCCACGCGCCAGAGCGAGCTGAAGCAATGACAAAGGTCGACTGTCCGTGACTACAATCGCTCGACATGCCTCAACAAGTGGAGAGAGAGCACGAGCATTACAACATACCTGGATGATGGTAGTATACGGCTACCTAGATAGTCGGCCAGCGCATCCTCAGCTGTAGTGCCACTAAGGTAGTGCCCCGCGAGCAGAATTGCGATGACAATGACAGTCAAAACGAGATAGCGTTGGCAGGGTAGCCCACGATCCAACAAGCTCTCTGGGTAGGGAAGATAAGCGTCTCGATGCTACCTTCTTTCGATGTCGAGGATATGAGAAGAGGCCCATGCACCCTTTTCATGCTCAGAGACATTTCTCGATTATCTTCGCTCGACGTTTGCCGTGTTTCGTGGCAATATATACAACGACCAGAGGAAGTGGAATAGTTAGAAATTGTCAATACCCTCTCCGGGCTGGACAACAAGCAATGACCATGGGATTTACTCCTTGCAAGAGCTATGGCGTTGGAATGACCACAAGAGTTGCTGGAGCCACGGAGCTGGAACGGCCAAAAGAGATCGCTAGAGCGACGGAGCTGGAATGGCCAGAAAAGAATCGCTAAAAGTCGATGCTTTGACTTAGATCGCTTTCGTAGTTGCTCAGAAATCCTGGATGCCAGTCTCGCCCTGAAGTTGTTTGTTGCCAGTCATGGAATCATCACCGCCATCGCTTGCCCAGCCGGGAGCCTCGTCATTGAACCAAGCTTCCTCCTCGTCCCGTCTTTCCAACACATCGAGGGAGTCGTCTGCATCCACGGTGTCGTAGTCAAAGTCTTCGTCTTTGCCGGAAGTAAAACGCTCTCTCAAGAAGCTATTCCATCGCTCGCGGCCTTCCTCTTTAGTCTCTGGCTCGGTTGTGGGCGTTGCCGGGCCCAGGTTGAAGATGTCCACCACTGTATGAGACGCTTCCGTGGGTTCTTTATTCTCAGAAGCTTCGGCAGCAGCGAGCTGCGATAATTTTGCCTCCCCGCGTAGTAGATCAACCTCCAGAACTCTGGAATACCCCTTCGTCTTTCCTTCCTTCTCCCGCTCTTGCGCCGTTTGGAAGCGGCGAATCAGCTTGTCATAGAGAATCGGATCTTTGTTTAATAAGCGAGAGAAAATTCGTGGAGCCAGATGGAACAAGACAAGAGAAGACCAGAAAGAGAAAGAAGGGGAAAACAGGTCAAATGACTAGATCCCGTCGGATGGATCTCATCCACTTACCGGCTAGCTCGTGCTCCAAAGAGTCGAAATAAGACGGATGCCGTTCTAAAAACTCTTGCCGCCGGTTCGTCTTCCGAACCTGGGCCGCTTGGGCCGGACTCCGGGGAGCTCGTGGGCGCGGCTTTGAGAAGGATTCATCGACCGGCGAGGAGGGAGACGGCGACTTGTCTGTTGCAGCTTGAGCTTCAGTCTCCATGATGCCGGTAGGAGCTCTCTCATGTAACCTTTTTTTTTTTTTAAGGGTCCTGAGTGCCGTTACCGAATATTGAACATGACGTGCAGGAAGGCGCTCGGCGTTAATGTGCCCCACAGTTGCCGCCAGCCGTCGGATCTGCCAAACCGATCATCGGCACCACAGTCCCGGTAGAATTGTAGATCTCATATTCAATGTCATGAAAACTGTATAGACATTCAATAGATTCTCTATAGCCTTCCCAAAACGGGAACAACTATAAATATCAGACCCCTCTCCTTGTTTAGTCTTGAGTCATGCAACACGCATAATGATGGCTGTCATGACAGTTCGCAGGCACTTACCTAATGTAGGGAAGCCATAACCGCTACATCTCTCGCATGAGACACTCACATTGTCCTCTAGAATATGGACACAAGCCCACGCCTCACGTAACGATTCACTCTCAACACGTCGTCACTTGAAAGTCAATGAGAACTCAGTGTAAACAAATTTATTGTTGATTGCTTGTGGCCAAATTATGCCAATTGCTTCCCAATCCAGGGGCGGAGATGGCCGATACTGTGCAAAGATGCGTATCAATCTGCTGTTCTCTAGAAAACGCTCCCCTTCCTCTTGTACAAGCTCGCAAATCCATAGAAAACCAGGCATCTTCCGAATGCCGAAAACAAATCGCAAATTCCTCATCGTAGGTCAGAGAGCCTACGGTATAGCAAGATTCATGCTCGCTGTCTTTCCCCCGTCACACGCACCAACCATTCTCATGCGTGGGATCCCCATCCTTCGTCAACCATCCTCTACTCATCTGTCCTCCTTCCAACCTGTTGCTGTCCACTCTCATCCATTCATCCATCTCCCACCGCCTCCGAATCCAGTGCTGGCTCGTAACAACTCATCTCCGTCTGGGTCTCCCTGCTCTGTTTTGTTGTTCTGCTTTTCATCATTACCGTGCAGGCCCCAGAGTTCCCCGTATCGTGTATCTGGGTACTATCCGGCCTTGCACTCGACACGCCAATATGGTCTCCTTCCAAAATCGTTCTGAAAGACCCCAAATAGTCATCAGAAGACAGAGAAAATCGAAAGGAAAAGGGAGTATTGTGAACGCCGGCAAAAAGATTGTTGACAACAAAAAAAAGTCTATGCGAACCACTTCTCCTCAACATATGCCAAAGGTGGGCAGTATGGAGAAGTAAGAATGACTGAAAGGAAAAATGACAAGGAAAACAATGCAAAGAATGTCAATCCCCCCAACTCCCCAAACGGAACCAAGGCCAAATAAAGTCGGAAAAGCACAAAAGAGAAAAATGGCGATCTCTCGAGAGTAATTGGTGATTTGTCGTGCCTGCGGACCGCCATCATCTTTGCCCATGTGAGTCATGTCAACTCCCCATTTGACATGCGCAAACAAAGGTCGCCAATAAAAAACCGACGCCTTGGTCCAGTCAAGTTAGCTGCAGTCAACAGTGGCGTGCAACTTTCTGGGTCTCGACTGAATAGACAGGCACGAGCCGAGACTCTAGTTCATCAGCAATCCAGCGACCTGCTGGGCAGCAAGGTAGCTGGCGTTCTGTGAACTATAGTTGTGGCAGGCGTCAATACCGCTGGAGAAGCTGTTACCATTCTGCTGTGCGTTCTCCAGAAAGCGGCGAATGATACGGTCCATCGTGGCCCACTCGAGATTGGCCGCGTGGTGAAGAGTCATGGCGTCAAAGGCAGGACCCTTGGGGTAGTCGAGCTCACGCCAGAAGAAACCAAAGTACGGATCGGTGGTCTCGGCGAGTTGGGCCAGCTCAATCTTGATGTTGATCTGTTCGTTCTGAACAGCGCGAGTGCTCTCAACGCGGAGGACATGGATGTAAAACTATTCAAAAAATTATTGAGTCAGCAACATATCCTTTGGGGGTCAGAAGAGGGGAGGGAGAGGAGACGCGGTTTCGATCTACTTACTTCAACCAGATCCAGGGGCACGTCCGGCTTGGGACACAGCGCATACAAGTGACTCCAAGAGTGGGCAAAGCGCGGCATGTTATAACGGCGTCTATCATGATCCTCCATACCCGTCATGGTGGCAATATTGTCCTTCTGGACAATGGTGAAACCGGGGCAGGTCATGATTGCATCGACGAAGCGGTGCATGAGCTGTTCGGTAAGACGCTCAAAGCCGGGGCGGCGAGGTGTGTACGGATCGAAATGATTGCACAACTCGTCAAGCAAGGTGCTCATGAGGTTCTGGCAGGCATCGTAGATGTAATGCTGCTGGCGAATGGTGATGAACTTCGTCATGTACCACGGCAACTTCTTCAAAGTTGAAATCATGGCCTCAATGAAACGCTCAGGACAGTCGCGCGAGAAGGGCGTCTGCGAAGAACCATTGTTAGTATGCCAACATGGAGGATATGTCTCTGGAATCATGACTTACACGTCCGTAGCACTCAAAGTGTCTACTCAATTGCAGGTTTTCTTCCTCACTGGTGAAGCACTTGAAGTTGTCGATTGGATAGGGAGAATCCGTGCGGATCATGGGGTGAGATCCATCCCACTTGACACCATGAGCAACAGGGAAAATATCACCCATCAAGGCAGCCTGGCTGGACATATCGACTTTGACGATGCGACTGCCGATACGCGGAGATCGGTTATGCTGAATGTTCTCCTGGATACGCTCCAGGGCTCTAAGAGCATCCGCCGGGGTCTCGAATTCGGCATAAGCATCAAGCGTCTTAGCCGTAACTTTCTCGAGAATGATATGGATAGGTTCTTCATTATCATTCAAAAGACGCATGGCACGTCCGAATATGGCAATGATCTCATTGCGGCCGACACCAAAGGGACACTGCAGAAAAGTTGTTAGTGGATGAAATCTGTGGTGTATAATAGGCTACGCTAGGCCTCGAGACTTACGTTTGTGATCTTGAGAACACCAGCGTCCTTGCGCTTCTCCTTGTAGAGACTGCTGTTCTCAGTAAATGGGAAGATGTTAGGCTCGAGCATAATGGAAGACAGTGCCTGGACATCATAGCTGAGAAGCTGGTCAAGAGCCTGTGAGCGACCACCAACATCTTGTTGAAAAGGGGCCTGAACGGTCATCTGGGGAGCCATGACCATCTGCTGGTTCTGGGCAACGCGATAGGGTCTAGGAGTAGCCTCTCGGTCGACCTCGGGCACAGCCATGAGCGTGCTTGGCGCCATGCGGGGTCGGCCTACCGTTATCTGGGTTCGTCGATGACGCTGGACTTGATTGCTGTTCTGGAAACCGTTGTTGGATCCGATCTGAACCTGTTGAGCACTGTTCTGCAGGGCCATCTGAGAACGCTCAATATTGCTCTGTAGAGCTTCATGCATACGCTGAATCTGGGCAATCTGAGCTTGGATATTCCGTGCCATATCGGCCGGGTCAGTGGTCCAACTGTTGTCGTCGAATGATTCTGGTTGCTGAGAACCATAGGTGAAGTTCAGGCCTCCCTGATACACGACGCCTTCAGTCGTATCAGTGGATGTCATGCTCAGTTCACCAATAGAAGGCTCGGTGCGCGATGAGCGTAGGGTATTGCGAGTCTGGACTGGCTGTCCGGCGTTGTTGGCCATGGCAGTACCAAAGTTGGACTTGGCACTGCCACTATGAAAAGCCTGAGGCTGAGGTTGAGTATTGCTGGACGAGGCTTCGTTGACGAAGCCATCGCTGAATGTCTGGCTACGAGCCAGACTTCCGCCCATGCTAGGCTTGGACTCTTTCTCGAAGAGATCGGGCTTTGACTTGCGAATCAAATCTAGTAAATGGTTGGTACCAATAGATTGGTCAGGCTGCATGGACTTGGTAGGAGTCTGGGAAAAGGGGATCAGTTCCGGTACTGTGGACGGGTTACGCAAATTGGGAAAAAAGGAAAATATTTACCATGGTCTTAGTCGTGCTTTGGTCTGCCTGAGGAATGGACGGCAGAGCCTTGGATTCCTTGCGAGTGTTGGCAGGGACGACGTTCTTGCCTTTAGTATCTGCCGAAGTAGTAGATTTCTCCTTGTGAACAGGACGACTGAGAATTGAGGCCGGTCGCAGAGGAGCACCTCCAGTATCAGTATCACTAGAGTCGGATTCTTCAGTGGCCTGTAGCTTGTTGGCCTTGAGATTCGTCTGTCCAGCGCGTGACTGGGTTTCTGTAGAAGCAGACGAGTGAAGCGGAGCACCACCGCCTCGATTGTTGGTCACATAGGAAGATGTGAGCTGATTGGGGTCGTTGCGCTGACCCCTACCACGCCAGTTAGCATGGAGCTCACGCTTACCGCGACCGGTAAACATGATGTCGGTATGCTGTTTGTATCACAGCGTCGATTGAAATGAGCTACCGAGATTTGTTGTTAGCTTGTTGTTGTGACAAGGCTGTGCGTGAGAAGTGAAGCTGGTCAGGATGCTTGTGAACCCGGAGAAGGTTGTGAAGGAGTGATGGTTGGATGAGAAATGCACGAAAGAAAATCGAGCTCGACCATAAAGTTGAAGAAGGAACAGAATCGAAAGAAAGAGTCGAGATTAAAGTGAAAGATACAGTAATGACTGTAGATTAGGCAAAGGAAGGAAAGAACGCAAAGGCGCACAAAATATCCACGAAGAAAAGTTATGGTAGATCGAATATTCGCGAAGAACGGTTCGTAAGAATGCCCACGTAGAATTTGACGAGGAAAATGTGCGGGATTGAGAGGCAGATAAGTCAGAATACGGTCAACAGACCATATATGACTTTATGATCCAATTCCAAGGCAAGAACGATTGGATGAATAGACATAGGATAAATGTGAAATGTCCAACACAATGAATAACCACGAAAAACAGTGTATACTATTGTCAATTCACCCAAAAGGCAAGAACGACGATTGTGGCAGGCACCCAGGTGCTCACAGGTCGATCGAGACAAGACAATGAGAACGACGAATTGAGTGAAAGACTGTGACTTACAATATCTCTATGCTGCTCAGGGGTTGTGTTTGAGGTCGGCTGTTTGGAAGACAGGATCAGCATCGATGATCAAAAGTTATGTGAGAATGAAGTTCCAATTCAAAGGCAGATCACAAACTCAGACAATTGTGATGATTAATGAATGGATGATCGTGTTGAGGATCCAGACGACCAGAGTTCTCTGTTGATGTGAAGCTTGTGGTGTGTTGTAGAGGACGGATAGAAGTCTGCCAGGCCTTGAAGAGGGCGAAAGTATAATTGAAGGGTTGGGAAACTTGATTGTCCCTTAAGGATGTGAAGGAATGCGGGCAACGTTCTCCAAAGGCAAGCACGTCGTCAGCCCAAATCCGAAGGAGATGATTGACTGGTGACTCGCAAAAAGGGGAAGGGACGGCGACAGTAGAAGTCTTTGACCGCCTGTCCCTGGCTCCGCTGGGTGCTCGTTCCTTGGTAGAGACAATCAAACGGCCGCTTACAGTTTTCTTGTGGGTTTTGTTGGAGGTCGTAGAAGATCGATGCTCAGAGTTTCCTCGAGTTCTGGTGGTGATGTACGATGATTAGAAATGAATTGACGTTGTTGAGCGTAGGGCAGAAAGATTGCTCGTTTGGCGCAATTAAATACTGTCATCAAATCTAACAGAGATGAAAGAGGTGTGTCGTCGTTATAGAAGTCGAGCTGGGGAAAGCTGGTCGATGATCAAGCACAATCAAAGTACCTGAATAGGGGCAACTCTGAGCTCCGTCGGGGCGTATGGAACAATAGGAAGAGGAACTACTTACTTGGGATTGTAGGTGGCTTGAGTTTTGATTGAAGGAAGAATCAGCGTGCTGGAAAATTGAGGAGTGTTCTTAGGGGAAATTGTGACCACACAACGCCGGTCTATTGTCCGCGACCTTGGTCTGTGGTTGCTGTGGCCAACACCTGGCTGGTTGCTCGGCCAGGCTTTGACGTTGGGTTACGAGAGAGCTGACATGCTTTATGCAATAAATAATCTTGCGAAGAGGGTCTACCAACGCCAGATTATGCTTCATGAGCAGATCATTGACTATCACATAATCTATTCACGGCCTATAGATAACGATACCCGCTGAATGTTCATGTGACAAAAACAGGAACACGTTCTACACCACGAGACTTCCATACAATTTGTGGATCGCGTTCGTACCAGTAGAATAGTCCACTGATGTGTCATTCAATTATAGTCAAGTTAGGAACAGTGATCTAAGATATGTTACGTCTTGTTCGCAAGTCAGAGATAGAGAATCATGGGGATTTCAAGAGTTTAATGAGTCAACGTCATGGATCCCGTCAATACCGCGGATCATCACCATTGTCATAAGCTTCCACAGCAACCGATTGAATTAGTACATGCTGAGTCTTCTACCTGTAAGGGATGATATCACTCAGCCATATTGTGCAGAACCTGTGCCAGCGATTCCCGATTTTAATCGGCTGATCTTGTATCAAATATTTACTATACCCCTAGTAGAGAATTCAAAGTAGGAAGCTAACTTGTCATTGGGATCGAAGGAAGCACGTCTGGCTGGAAGACAGATAGACTTGAATTAACCATGTTGTCAATAACCACCTACAAAGTCATCCGGCGAAGGTCGTCTGGCTTAGTGGTTGATTTTGTTTTTGAGAATACTGATTTTGAAAGAACCGCATATCAATCCTCGGAAGTGTTCTTCTATGATACCTTTTGAGGCCATCATCGGCCTTAGTGCTTGTATTATTAGGCCGGCAATGTGACTACTTTGCTCGGACAGTATATTCTCTATTTTGTCCACCGGGTGTCCTCACTCACTAAGTTCACGTTCTGGTCCTTTGATATGACCTTTAAAATGATGACGTTCGTCACTTTTGAGTTGCTTGGAAAGATGTTGAACTAGATATACGACATGACCACACGCGAATCGATTAAGTGAGATGAACCCAGCTACACTCAATACTGGAAGCTCGCCGTCTGTGTGGATGGGTGATCACAGCTTTGGTGTTTTATAATAGTAGATCCGAGATAAATGGCATGCATACCAAATTTGGCATGACCATGGAAAGTCGGTATCTGTGCACTACGGAGACACATGTGCAGTCTAGCAGGGCTGTGAGAGTATACAAGACACTAGTCATTGGTGGTTGTGCATGCAAGACTTTTATGCAGTCAAGAAAGGCAATTACAAGGCCGCTGTTGCACTGGATTGATATGATATCATGGAAGACGCAAAAACAGGACAATAACACCAGCGAGAGATCTACCCTTGCGGTGCACAGCAAAGGAGAAAGTCAAACCTCGCAGGCTATCGATCGAGGCCATAGAATTTACGTGGAGGGCTGCCGATACGATGATTGCCCAATCCTGCTCACAGAAAGTAAGGAAGGTAGTTCTCAATATCAGCGCCCATCATGCAGAACTCGCCATGTCTCACTCAGGCGCAATTTCGTAGCTCTCAACATGTGGAAATCGAGTAATTTTTGTGTTCATCAAAGGATCTTCGAGCTGGTAATGGCCAGTATCTATATCTTCCGCGCAGATCACCAATTCAATCGCATTGCGAAATTTTATGTCATTCCAAACGCCGGACATTGTCAGCCTGCCTGTGCTCTGCCCCATGTGAAGTGTCCCCAGCCAGTGTTTGTTATAATTTAATCGAACTACAAATAGATCAGTAACGCGCAATAGACGGTACCATCTTGGCAGACTCACAGGTGTCAGGAAAGACTCGGCCACGAATCTTGCTCTTGCGTTTAGCTGCGAATTTGTTAGCAGCTGCCAAGTTTGCCGTTGCCCATGCCGGGAAGCTTACGAATAGCTTCATCTCGGAAATTTCCTTGTCGACTTCCTCCATGAACTGAATAATAAAGTCCACCAGCTTGTGCTTCAACATCTCCTCGGTGTGGAAGTTGGTGATGAGGAAGGAGATATCGTATCCCTGTGGAATTCAGTCAGCCCTTGCCGCATTTCTCCTCTTTGACCAGATATTCGGATTGGCAACATGCCTTGATGGGCTTCCTCCTGAGGATGAAGAATGCCTCTGCTCTTTGCGTCAAGAAACGAGTAAACTTGTGGACCAGGATGTTCTCAATCTCGTCTGCCTGCTTGATCTTGATGCTTATCCGCACGCTGTTGACGCTGGGCTCAATGAGCACTCTCTCGTTCTCGTTTCGCGCAATGACCAGGGGGTTCATGAGGACTTCGGGGGAGGTCTGGGCCTCGATCTCGGGCACATTGTGACGTTCCGACGTCTGCGATGCGAAGTTGGACAGGGTGAGAGCAGCCGTGAGACTGCTCCGCACGCACTGCAGGTAGGGGCGGAGGGATTGCGACTGGACGCGAGAGTTAGCATTGTACGAGTTCCTGCCTGCACGGCGCAAAGTGCTCTGAATTGCCTACCATTGTTTCGAGTGGATGTTCCCGTCAAGGCGACGAGGATTGGGGGGGTTCTCTCCTATCGTCTATCCCAGAGGTCTGGAGTGTAGGTAGGTTAGGTACGTAGTCGGCTACCTATACGGAGAACGTGGGGTGAAGCAGCCAGTGGCCCAGTCAGTTGCAGCCCACTCAAGTCACTTCCCGTACTGCTGCTGCTGAGCACGACGACGTCGATGGTGGGGCGGAAGCCCCTTAGGTGAGCACCCCTGTTGCTTGTTTGCTCGTCTGGGCTGGGGACTGGACTAGAGGTACCAGCCCACTAAGATGCCGCTGTGAGGGTACGCAAGTGTCCTGTGGCACAAGCTGAGCTCCTCCGTTCAGGCAGCTGTGGCTGTTTCTTCACCTACTGGAGAGTCCTTACGTAAACAACGTGCTGGGAAAAGTAGCTGATAATTGCATACCATCTCAAGGTCCCCCCAATTGCCCGCCTCGCCCGCCTAGACGGCTGCCGGCCTCCCCACCACGGGCACCTTGAAGCCAATCATAAACCCCACCCCGCCACTGCATCATTGCTTGGATGCATATGGAATCTACTGGTTAGACAAGTCTACGTACTCTCAAGACTGCCTGCTTGCTTAGCAGTATCAAAACATTTCATACATTCCTTCACCTCCTCCACTCGAGACTTTTGTCTTCGTAGCCGCTCCCTTTTACCGATAACCAAACAAGAGGATTGCGGCAGCTCGTGGAGCAACAATAGTCAAGATGCCATCCGTACCGAGTAAGCTTGGAAATCATCCATTTGCCACAGCAAGCCACTTCCCATTGCTAACATTCCTCGAGTCGTGATCAAGCATTCCGGCCAGAAATACAATGTCGAAGTCGACCTCGAATCAAACGGAGAGACCTTGAAATACCAGCTCTACAGCTTGACCGGTGTTGAGCCTGCACGTCAAAAGGTCCTGGTAAAGGGCGGGCCGCTGAAGGATGACGCCGACGTGAGCAAGCTGGGCCTGAAGTCCGGCCAGACCATTATGATGATGGGCACGCCAGGCGAGGGCCCTCACGTGCTGGAACGTCCCAAGGAGCCCGTCAAGTTTGCCGAGGACATGACTGATGCCGAACTCGCCCAACAAGAAGGCGCCACGCCTGCCGGACTTCAGAACCTGGGCAATACTTGCTACCTCAATTCGACCCTCCAAACGCTGCGAGCCATTCCCGAACTGCAGAACGCCCTCGTCAAATACGAGCCTGCCCCCGCAAACTCCCTTACTGGCGAACTCCCCCAGCTGGACCTGACGAGACAGCTTCGCGACCTCTGGAAGTACATGAATGAGACACAAGAGGCCGTTGTTCCCCATGCTTTCCTCAGCGCTCTACGAACGGCCTACCCACAATTCGCCGAGCGCTCCAGGACTGGAGGCGGATTCGCACAACAGGATGCTGAGGAAGCCTGGACGCAGATCATCAGCTCAGCCCGATCCAAGCTCAAGTCATCAGCAGCCGAAGCATCCTTCATCGACAAGTACATGTCCGGACAGTTCTCCAGCAAGCTCGAGTGTGATGATCCCGCTGCCAAGGAGGCTGGCGAGGAACCGGTTATCACCAAGGATGGATTCCTCAAGCTCAACTGTCACATTGACAGCAACACAAATCACTTATCGGACGGTATCAGGAATGGATTGACTGAGAAGATTGAGAAGAAGTCCGAGGCTCTGGGAAGAGAAGCTTCGTACACTAGAAAGTCGGAGATCTCGCGGTTGCCAAAGTACTTGACGGTGCACTTTGTCCGTTTCTTCTGGAAGCGTGAGACCCAGAAGAAGGCGAAGATCATGCGCAAGGTCACTTTCCCCCACGAACTTGATGTCGTCGAGTTCTGCGAAGAGTCTCTGAGAAAGATGATCGTCCCGGTCAGAGACAAGGTGCGTGAGATCCGCAAGGATGAGGAGGATATCGAGCGCTCCCGCAAGCGCCGCAAGAAGAACAACGGCGAGCCTGCTCTCGAGGATATTCCGGGCGGCATGGGCGCCAAGCTCGACAAGAAGGACGCCCAGCCGGAAAAGAAGGACGAGAAGAAGGCGTCGGGAGACGGAGATGTTGATATGGAGGAGAATTTCAAGACGGACGCCGAGATTGATGCTGAAAAGGATGCTGCTCTGCTCGCAGCCAAGAAGGAGCTGAACGCTCTCATCCACCAAGACCTGGCAAAGGATGACGGAGCAAACCACTCTGGTCTTTACGAGCTCCGCGGCGTTGTTACTCACCAGGGTGCTAGCGCCGACAGTGGTCACTACACGGCCTATGTCAAGAAGCAAGGCGCAGTCGACCCCAAGACGGGCAAGAAGAAGGAGGAGGATGGCAACTGGTGGTGGTTCAACGACGACAAGGTCTCCGAGGTCACACCCGACAAGATCGAGGCCCTTGCCGGTGGTGGCGAGTCGCACTCGGCTTTGATTCTCTTGTACAAGGCGATTCCTCTCCCCACTGCCGAGGGCATCGTCGAGTAGGACTTATCAGGATGACGGGCATGTTCATGAGTATGGCGTTTACGGTCTTGTGTGGGTGAGGAAATACAGACGAAGAAATGATAGACGTGCATTCTACGGAAAGACCACGGAATAAAATGTTTCATGAGAATTTTGGTTTTTTCGCAGTTACTATTAATGCTCGACATATGTGGTACTGAATTGATCACTGTCCCGCGATACACGTACTTACCACATACTCATATCAAATTGGGAACGAGGTTTGCCAAGCTTGATCTTCTTCATTTCAAAACTTAACTGCTTGAATATACGTATGCATGATTTAGTGACGAAGAAGGGCGGAGGCAAAAGGTGTTTATTGTTCAGACATATTCCCTCTATGAACCCTCCGTTTTTCTCATTCTCGTGATCATTCATTCATCATCCCACGTGCTACCTGAAGAGCATGGGGTATCAATACCGTTAAAACCATAAGTGTAGTGTCTTGCGACCAACCAGCATGACTTTTGCAAAGGCTTTCTATGCAGTGAAACCAGCCAAATCTTGATACCACGGTGACAGACATCCGACGGTGGATTGCGATAAAGCATCGGTCAACATATCGCCTTGCTGGGTCAGATGTGAGAGTTAAGCGCCATGGCCATCTCCCTCACGGCGAGTGTTGCGACCGCGAGTGTTGCTGCCATTGGCGATGCGGGTGGGGGTATCGGGCTGCTCATCATTCTCTCCAGCAGTCTCAGTACCAGCAACATTGGCAGTATTGGCCTGAGTATTGGTCTCATTGGCAATGTGGGCCCAGGCGTAGGGAGCGTACTGAGGATCAGCCAGGTAGGGCGACATCCACGAATACTGCGAAGCATAGAGAGCATAAGGGCTCATGGCGTTGGCAGCAGCCATATGAGCCAGAGGTGTGCCCATCTGGGGACTCATCGGGGGACCCATCATACCGTGAGGAGCGTACTGGCTAGGCATCGGGGGGCTGGCTGGGTTGTAAGCAGCATTCTGACCGTGCTCGCTGCCGGGATAGGGAGAGGTGGTGTAGTTGTTTCCCGTGCCCAAGGTAGGGCTGGACCAATCGTAGCGGCCGGTAGCAGCATTAGCGATAGTGGCTGCGTTGGTGCCTACGAAACGGCGGGGAGCTTCAACCGAGCGAAGAGGAGTCTCAGGAGACTCGAGAGCGTTGTAGAAACGGTTCTGACCGCGCTCGTAATCGGGACTCTGATAAGTTCGGCCTCGAGCAGCACTGAAGCGCTGCTGAGAACCACGACCGTTGGCATCTCTGCAGACCTTTCGCTCCACGCGAACGTTGTAGCCGAAGATCTGGGTACCCTTCTACACAGTGGATTAGCATCGCTGTTAAGAAGCAGAAGTGGGAAAATGAGATTGTATCCGAACACTTACGAGACCCTCAACAGCGGTAGCAGCCATGTCAGGCCGTCCAAATTCGACGAAAGCAAAAGTCGTAGGCGTGCGGCCATCACCGCGAGGCTCTCGACTGACCAGCTGGATATCAGCGACCTCGCCAAACTGGCTCAGAACATTTTGAAGACGCTGTTCGAGCTGAGGGTAACCGTAAGGAAGATCTCCAATGAAAATGGAGCGACGATCGACCTCGTAACGTTGCAACCAAAGCTCGGCAGGATCAAGCTTGGTGACTTGAGTGCCCTTCTGCTCGTCAAAGGGAATGACTCGATATCGGGGGTGGTGACGGAAAGCCTGTAGATCGAGGTCAGATTCACTTGTATTAAATATGCAAGAGAGAATCAACTTACACTTTGAAGCTCCTTGGTAGGATCGAACTTCTTGAGCTTGACAAGAACAGAGCGGCTCATACCCTGCTGGTGCTGAATGTCGGACGGCAGCATTTCGCACTTCTCCAAGGGATAGAAGCCACGGTCGGCAAGAGCCTCACGGGCTTCATCGACTTCAAGATGGTCACCGTTGGTGCGATGCATAATGTAAGTTCCTGGACGTGTTAGGATCAACATATACAGAGCACAAATGTCTCGGGACTCACGATTGGCGCGAACAGGCTCAGTGCGACAGGCACGACCAAAGATCATTCTACCCTTTCCCTTGGCCATAGCGACTTTGGCATCGGCTTCCGACTGTTCAAGAGTTTTAGTACAAGCTCAACTTTTGATGTTCTCCTTCCGGGTAACTCTTACAGTGAACTGGCAGAAGGCGAAGGGCATGTTGCGAGCATCGCGACGAATCTTGACAAACACAGTTCCATACTCGCTGAAGGAGCGAGTAACCTCTGCCTCGAGGTGAACATCATCAACGCTCTCAGGCAAACTAAGTATTGCGTTAGTGAAACTTTGTCCAGAAAAATCAATGACTTATGTTCTGGGGCGACTTACTTTGCGACAAAGACACAAGCGCCAGGCGAGTAGAAAGCCTGGGCATCAACGCCGCCAACCTGATGGCGAGAGTCAGAGGCCATCAAACTGCCCGATGACTGAGAAGTGGGCAGTATCTGAGCCGAAGCACTGCGAGTAGTCAAGCCCAAGTCACGAGCCTCGGGACTTCCAAGCATTGCGCCGCTGGTGAAGTTGCGGCGCAAGGTAGAAGCACTAGCAGGGTGCATATCGCCATCGTTGTCGCCAGTGGTGACAACAACCTCGTGGCCGGAGTCGACTTGGTGATGAATATCGCCTGGAAGGCCAAGATGGAGGCCAGCAGCATCGCGATGGCCCTGAATAGAGCCCAGGTGCTCAGTATCGGAACTGCCAAAGACATCCCCGTCGGTGGGTGCATTGCCAAGCTGGAAGTTGGAGCGAGTCTGGTTCTTCTGACCCTGAATCTCATCTCGATTTCCACGGAGGTGGGGAGGGAGATAACTTGGAGAAACATCTTGATTAGAGAGGAGATAGAGCTATGGTGAGAAGAAACTTACGTAGCGCCAGAGTTGTTATCAACGGTCAGGGCGGGAATGATGGTAGTCAGAGCTGCGACGCTGCGAGTAGTCTTGGGTGTGTCCTCAGTAGCGGCAACGGATTCAACTGCAGCGGGAGCAAGAGCTGTTCCTCCACTGTGGAGAGGTGCGCCGCCTAAGCAAAGGATCAGTCAGCTTTTTATCAGTCACAAGCGAGTTCATGCCCTGAGATTGGACTGAAACAGGCTGTTGAAAATCAGGCGAGTTGGAGTAAGATGGATGAAGAGATGAATGAAGTGCTACAATCGCCATTGATGAAAAGGCAAGAGGAAAAAAACATGACTTACCGTCTTCGCTGTCGGAGGAGTCCGACATGTTGCTGGGAGAGGTAAGATTACCTCGCAGCGAGTCTACGCGCTCAGCGTTGCGACGGGCAGCAGCGGAAGCGCTGGTAGCACGACCGGTGAAGCGGAAGGACTCTTCCATGGCTGAAGTTGTGCTACTGTTGTCCGAGGTAGCTTGTTGGTGAAGCCGTATTCTGGCAGATGATGATCAGTATCGAGAAACGGTACAAGTCTTGATGCAACTAGAGGAACCCAAAGAATGATTGCTGGAGAAACACCAAAAGCGGATACTTGACGTGATGAAGACAGTAAGAGAAAAGAGAAGAGGAAGGTTCTAGGAATGGTGAATATTGGGGGCCTTTTGTAGATATTTGGAGGGCCCCACGTTGAAAAGGTCGGTTAGAATAAAAGTTGGATTGTTGTCACTCGAAGATTGTCCTCCGTGCAGTTGGCAGTAATGAGATTATTGAGACTGAGTATGGCCTCATAGATAGTTGGGCCTCTTCCTTCCGGATCCGCTATCATGCGGGTCAACAACAATCCAAGTGGTTCCAAGAAGATGTGTGCTATTGTCTCTGGGTTGTTACGGGGTAGATGGTGTCGTGGCCGTTTTGATGTGGCAGAGACCGACGATATTGATGAGTCCAAAGATGGTATGGGCAACTGAGTGCAGTTACGTAGGTCAGGTTGCCAATGAGTGATGATATGCTTCAGTCGTCGTCGTTGTGATGATTGTTAGGGCGTTGTTCAGAAGTGGAAGCGGGCTACCTCGAATGTGTTGGCCTCCCGCCCTGCTGAGCACCAGAGAGTCTTGTGTGTCAAGTTGTGCAATACCACCATGATACTGAGTGTTGGGGCGCCGATCTTTCATATTCAAAGAAATGATATAGCTGTGATCCTCCTGGAAAGAACATCACGCCGGGAATTCCATGGATAGTGTCCGTATACAGAAGTGACTTCATGGCTCTGGTAAAGTAGGCCAAAAAAAGAAAAGTTACAAACTCCCAGACAGAGAAAAAATGGGAGAAGAAAATGAGATGTGAAAGAAAATAACCTCACCAATCGAATAATCGAATGATCCTTCAACACAGAGTGTTGTGCTGAGAGAGCTTCGAGGGTGCACTTGTGTGAAGGAGTCGCAAAGATCGAAGCTAAGTGCTTGTTAGAGACGACGACACAGGTAACCCTGTATAAACTCTCGTTCGATCAAGATAAATCAGGTGGTTTTGATATCCAAAGGTATCGAAAATCCACTTGGTTGTCTCAAGAAATTGGGCGAAAGGGCGACGTCTCTAGCAAGAAACCGGCGCTTGATTCTTTCTTGGGGTCACTGATGCGTCGCAACTCAATCTGCCGTCGTTCCGCGGGGTGATTGCATCGAGGTTTTGTTACAGGATGGTCGGCTCTCAGGTATCACTTATCAGAGAAACTCGGTCTGCCTGAGGCCTAATGTCCCTGTGTCTTATTAGCGATGTTTTCGATGCATACTATAATCACTGTTTGACGGCTTTTTCTACTCGTAATAATACAATGTGCGGCGACGACTAGTATCAAAGAAATGACCAAAGGTTGTGCTTGGCCACCGGGATTGCTCACCTGAAGATGATGGCCTAGTCTGATATTGCTTAGCAAGATCCTCTCTGTCAACAACTTGCTTTCGGTCGCCGCGAACTTGATCGCTTTCGTGCCTTGAACGAACGTGACTTTTGGTGCTTGGAATGGAATACAGCTGCACAGGCAAAGCTTCTGGAAAGTATTTCTTTCGCTGACACAGCGGTCCGGGCGGTATCGGAGGGGTGAAAGCCGTTGAGCGTGTCGTGGGCTGAGGGCGAGAAGTACCTGGTCTGCTGTTAAGAATTTTCTCCTGCTAGCCTGGGGATAGAGTTCTGTGAAAATAAGAATAAAAGTGCGTCAAGTTAAAATAATTGAGTAAGGAACATGATATGTCGATGGGTGTCCTGTTAGGTCTTGATACCTTTAGTTGTTGAAGTGCGCAATGGCCAGATAGTCACCGAAGCAGGCACAGAGAGGGGACCAAAGCTTCTGAGGCTCTTTGGAGCGGTGACTCGAAAGAGATTCCCGCTCAACTGTCGCAAATTGCTTTGAAGGGGCAATTCGAACAAATCTAGTGGTGGATGACCGCGATCCGAAGAGTTGCGCCGACAAGTGAAAAATCTGAAGAAATGGACAAACAAGGGAATGAATGCAGTACAAGAACAATGGTGTAGTGACAGATTCTATGCACACTGATAGATACGCCGATAGATGCCTGGTGAATATCCTGACAGATGGGGAGGTTGTTTGGGGGAGGAAATGTCCAAAGACTGCAGCAGACTCTGGCCTTGTCTTCTGGCCAATGAGAAAACGTGGCTCTGAGCTTAAAAAAAGAGAGTGATGAAAATCACCAGCCTTCGCAAACGCCAGTCACATGTCGTTTCAGAGTGATTGTGGGTGACTGCCTGTTTTTGTTCCTTCTCAGCAAAGGTCAACAAAATTGGCAAGAACCCACGACAGGCGCGCGGGCACCTGTGTGGCCGCCGACCGTTTCAAGTCTACCTGCCTACGCGACTACGAGCTTCCAGTAAAAGTGATTATTAGCACTCAGGGCCAATTCAAATTGGGACTGTGCCTGCCAGTAATCGCTGAAAATCATACGTATGCTATCAAAAGATGATAAACGTGATTGCAGGGAGCCAATTCAACAAGCTGGCATCAGGAATAAACACTTTGTATTAAAAAACACGATCTTCCGTCCCTTGATGATACGTAGTAAATGAAAGTACCTTTGAGTCAATATAGAGTTCATGCTTTGGACAAGAAGAAAGAAAACTCTGAAACTTGACACTATTCCCCATGACAAGTTTTGGCATACTTCAACCTCGAGGGGTGAAGTCATCTATTCAAACTTGTCATAAGCCCACAGACTTGAATTAATGGGCGGAACATAAAAGTATTTTGTATGAATACTTCTCTGTAAGATGTATCTGGTTGGTATATTTATCACATGTATTAGCCCTTCTGATCTTCAAATCAAAAGAAGGCTTCGAAATTAGAGACATGATTCACTAATACACCAAAGCAATGCAAATCTTGGTGGTCTAGCGGAGAAGCAACTACAAAACACAAATTGTTTCCCATGGGCACAAGTACAATGGGTCTGACCATACATCTGTGAGCACATATACCGAACCACTTGATATACATCAAAGGGCGATAGGGTATCATTCGTAAGTCCAGGAAGGTACCAATCACTCGATGTTTGTCGATATAGATCGGGCCATGTCCAACACTTGAAGCACTAAAAACAAAAAGTTAACCTACTTCCAGTGATGAAAGAGATCTAGAGATCTACATAGGGCTTTGGGCATTTAATAATATTGCTGCTTACACCTGCTTAATAGCAGGAGCTCTGGTCGCGCGTTGAGAATTTGTTTTCGATCGGGTTCCAATATTCAATTAATTATGAAAAGATAGGAGATCTATATGGTATTATCTATATACGAGTTTCAAGCACTTTAAAATATAATTGCCAAGCTATAAAATTATCGATTTTGACGTGCTTATAGGACAATTTGACTTCACCGTGCAACGCACCGTGCGAAAATGCGACTCTCTCCACCAGCAAACACGGTACGTCATTTTCCGCGCTGCGACCCAAACCTCGGAAATATTCGCAGAGCCGCCCCAAGGAAAGCGCCGCAGTAGCAGCTAGTATCGTAACAAACCTCCCAAGCAAACGGGCGCAACCTCGCAGCCACCAAAAAAGAGTTTATCGCCAATTGACTGTCTGCACAATGGGCGCGAACTCCTCCAAGACGGCCGATGGCCAAGCCTCGCATGTCTGGAAGGCGTACGTATTTTCTAGATGTCCCATTCCCTCCGATGCCCTTCCGGCGGCCCGTACTCCCAAACTTGAGGGATCAATGATCATTTGCTCACCAAGGAAATCGTGTTTAGTTCCGGACCTCTAGGCGTATCGCACGAGATCGTCGAGTCGCTGCAGGGAAGCACCGAGGTACGCATTCGAATACGATCCAATTGAAGCTCCGATCTCCTAACTAAGCCATTTTTCGTGAAAACCTGCAGACCGATAGATCGCGTGCCCAGACCATCGAGCTCGCCGTCCAGGCCCGCGTCGCCGAGGAGCTGAAGAAGCTGTCCTCGAAGGAGTCGGCCGCCCTGTCCGCGGCCCAGAAGAAGGCCCTCGAGTTCACCGAGACCGACGCCCAGAAGGAGGCGGCCAGCAACAGCACGCCCGCCGTGTCCAAGGAGGTCGAGGCCCTCCGGGCGCGCCTCGACAAGCGGAAACAGCTGCGTCAGCTCCCCGAGAGCGTCGAGAAGTCGCGGAGCGAGGTTGTCCAGTGCCTGATTGCCAACGACCGCCGGCCGCTCAACTGCTGGAAGGAGGTCGAGAGCTTCAAGGAGGAGGTCCGGAGGTTGGAGAAGGAGTGGGTTGAGAAGGTCGTGCGATAGATTGTCTGTCATTTTCGCCTCCAGACGGGCGTAGAAAGACCAAAGAGATGCAGGGAACCATGTGTTTCGAAGAGCAAGAAGCGGACATTGCGTTCCTTCTGTTGTTGTTATGTATGACTACGGTATAGAGGCTTCAAAACGGCCATGTAGACACGGAATGATTCCTTTGTTCATTTGTTCAACGACAACATCGCGATTTGCAGCATTGGATATTTAGGGTCATGTCAGATCTGAGTTGAGGGACAAATCTAGTGCATCAGCATGGTCAAGGTCAGGCTGTTCTGTCTTGGCAGCCTCCATCTCGGCCTTTCGTCGAAGTCCCTCTGCCCTCTTCCTTTCTCTCCGGGCCGCAGCATCTTCCCATTCCGTGCCATCCTTCTTTTTGGGCGGCTGCGATGCCTCCAAGACTGCTGATCGAAACCTTTGTATCCTCTTCGTGTTCTCGGCAAACCTCTCGTGGCTAATGGCATGTAGCGTCTGCAGGTATTCGCTTGATACCGTGCATTGTATCTGGTTTCCCTTCTGGATGCCAACCAATGACTCCAGACCAAGACCCATGGTTCGGATTGCCACAATGGGAGTGACTGGCTCACCAGTAGGTGCTACCAAATTCAGAGCACCACTTTCTCTGAAGCCTGCCTGTAGGCCACATCTCAGGAGAAGTTGCGCGTGTTCAGGCGACGCAGTAAGAACGTGAAGGATCTAGCAACGAATAATTAGCCCAAGCCAGCACAATTCTGGACAAGACGCCCCTCTCATGCAACTTACCATGGGTTCGAACTTGAAATGAATAAGTCGAGTAGAGTCCTCGGCGCCTGTCGTCGATGTCTCTGCCACTTCTGTATCGTTGATGCCAAACACATCTCTCAAATCCTTGCCCTGCTCCACCTCTACCGGATCGTGGCTCACGAATAGCCAATTGCCGCCTCCTCCTTTACCACCCACGCCAGCTACTGTTGCTGCCCTTGCCAATTCATCCTGGCTCGACTCCGGGATCACCTCGCCATTGTCCTGGCCTGCAACGTCTGCAGTCTTTTTGCCTTCGACGAAAACGCTCACGCGCCCCGCACAGCTGCTCGTTGTCACGAATCCTGGCAGGCCGTTGATCTCATCGATCAGGTCCCTGATACCTGCATCCACCGAGCCCTTTGGCGATGCGTCTGTGTACTCCGAGTCCGGAATAGAGAGCTGGTCCAGGATCCTGCTCTTCTTCTGAAGGAAGCTTTGCGGGGGTTGCGGGAGGTTCCGCATCCTGTCTCGATTGTCACTTGGACCTACAGATCGAGAAATTCGAGGTAGAGTCTTTGATACGAGTGTACAAATCAGATTGTTGTACTGGCAGATTGCTGAAGCTGCTTTGTTTCAATTGTCCGATACCACGACTTGTGGAGCTGAATATTGTGCTTCGATGTCACGTGATACCCATAGCTCTAACACAAGTCCGAATTGGTCTTGATAACTTGATCTATGAGCCGGAAAGGTCGATAACAGAAAGTAACTAGATAACTGCAGCAAGCCATTTGTACCCGGTGCCCATCTCACACATTCGTGTTCATTTTGACCGAGACGATTTCGGCAGTGTGGGCTGCATATAGCACAAAGGCTGTCATCATGAAATGATCCCGGTATGATTCCTTAAGATAAGTAAATATTCACATTTTAATGAGGTTTTTTATTCGTTAAAAGCTCGTCGTTTCGCCGAAGATTGCATATACTGTGATTGATGGGTCTGAGTTCTTACAAAATATACTGCAATGGGACGCCAAAGTCTTTAAATTTTCGATTATCTGTTGGAGATTCCAAGACCGCAGCTTACACCACCACCACCACATGAGAAGTGAAACAACATGAAGCCAAGTTCTCTATGACTTACATGCTAAGTAAAAACCAGTGTGCGATTCTTTCGATCATATTCTGAAAGCCATTTTCAGAATAATACATAGTCAATATCGCTGAGATCTTACTCGTCCTTCCTGCCCCCGATTCTGAACACTGAATATCAGGGCCACTTCTCGATACATCAAAAGTGTCTATCCAGACTACGGCGCGATTTCACGCGACAATTCTTGCAATATGCATTCACTCAAGAGAAAACCTTGTTGCTGAAACCCAAATACTTGTGATCACTTGCCCACTTTGAGCAATATGAACACCTTCCCCGGAGGCGAATCGAATACTACTTTTCTTCTTTGTCAATAGATTCTCACAATTTCTTCACCTGGAAGAATTCGAATCAACGCGATAATACCACGACTCGCTATTGACCAATTCTTGATGGGTCAGCTTCAGCCCAGTGGAGTGACTACTATATTTTGCTCAGCATTCGGTAGAAGTGTACTAATCTAGGCACAATCCTGTATCCACATCATATCCTCCTGCAGCTTACACTTGCAGGGGTTTTACAATCCTGAAGCAACATCCGTGACATTTCACTGCAATTTTAACCCTCACGAAGGGAGTCGAGCTGGCAGTGCTTATCGCCAAGCTTCGCGTACTCCTTCCTTACCCTCTCGGGCCAATGATGTTGTACGAAAAATGTAGAAAGCGTTCAAGCTAGACCTTTTTGTCCAGAGGCATACAGCGTTCAAGACTCTTTCAACACCCTTGAACCGTCACGAAGAGGATCATGATCAAGGGAAGTTACAAATCTTGACTAGTGCACATGCATAATTGGACCAAATTCCGCGAAATGCTCACTGTGTGATAAGGCAACCACAACCTCGGACTATCCACAAGAAATTTATTTTTTATTTTACCACCTACGCTCAACACTATCCCATGAATTCATTCGATGATGGACTTCCGTGTCACTAAACAAGATTATGAAAAGCTCTCATTTTGGAAATAGGGGAACCGCCGGAAATCGCCGTGTGATAAATCTTTTCTGAGCAACTTTGAGCAGTGCTCAATATAACCGTCCAATTCAGCTTGAATATTACAACTTCCAAGCCTATACTAGCATTTCAGTTTCGCTCACTCGTGTTCTTTCCGTGCAGATCACAAATGTTTCCCTGCAGTGTACACTAGAGAAGTGTAAAAACCGTACCCTGGTCTCACTGCAGGTTAAACCCTTGCAGATAACTACTTCGACTGAACGGGGCGTCCAATAGAAACACAGGACTGAGGTTTCCCACTTCAGACATACATAGTACATATGCACGCACTCGATTGATTTTCACTGCAAATTTAACCCTCACGAGGGAGATCGAGCTGCCAGTGTTCAATGTCAAGCCTCGCGCATACTCTCGAGCCTCTCATATCTTCACCTGGAATGAAGGAAATCTTGGGACTGATTTGGGGTTTCAATTACTCAAGACTCTTTCTGTAACATTAGCCCTCACCAAGGAAAGCATGAAATGACAAGCATCAAAACAAAACTATCTTATGATTGTGCCACAGAGAAATTTACACGCTCTTTTTCCAGGAATTGCTCTCTGCGTTTAGGGCAATTATGTCCATAAGTTGTAGACTTGAGACCATCCGCAAAACATCTATCTTCTATTCTTACCACTCAAGCTTGATACTATCCCACATGAATCCATGCCACGTCGTATTCCGCGTAATCTGGAACGTGACTTCATTGACACCCGCCGTCAATAGCCCAGCATCAAAGGGAAACTCGAAATACCGCCACTCGCCCGCCGCCGTACCGCTGCGATACAGACACGGATCACTCACCAGACCCTGAGTAGCATTGGTAGCCGATCCAGCACCGCTGGTCAGATTGCCGACCTGCACACCATTGGCGAGCACAGAAGCACTGGAGCCGGAAGAGTAGCCCGCCAGCGACACAATGAGCGTCGCCGTGCTACGGTTGGTAGTAGGGTATCCCGAGTCTTCGAGGTCAAATGCAATGGTCCAGTTGCCCAGCTTGGTCTGCGCATAACACCAGTCAACCGTCTCGCTCTCGCCGACGGTGTAGACGAGGTCCGCGGGACACTTGTCCGACAGGGCGTGCTGGTGCGGGTCGCCGCCGTGCGCAAAGCCGTAGCTGTAGCGATCAAAGTCGCCGACCTGAAACAGGGCCTGTTTCTGCGAGATTTGCCACTTCAGCTCTCCGAGATCCGTGGCGCGGTTCTTGACTACGACGACATCGTTGTGCAGGAGTGACGTGGTCACGTCGGCAATGGAGCTGCCGTTGGACCAGGCCTGCAGGCCGTAGGTCCCCGCGCGCACGTCGCGGAACTCAAAGTAGCCCCGGGCGTCGGCGTAGCCCGTGTAGTAGTACTCGCTGCCCATGTCGAGGGCCGTCTTGTTGGGGGTGTTGTCGCCGAGGAAGACGGCGGCGTTGCTGGCCGGGCGGCCGTCGGACAGCACCAGCCTGCCCCGGACCGCGCCGCGCGTCTGGTAGTCCTCGTCGTCGAACCACGCGTAGGGCCACGCGGAGAACTCCTTTTCGGCCCGCGCGGCGGCGTCGTCCTTGGAGCCGTCGTTGAGGTACCACAGCCAGGGTCCCCACAGCTTGCCGTCGGGGAAGACGTCTGACGCCGAGACCATGAAGTGCGTGCCGTGAATCATGTTGAGCTGCACGGCGTCGCCGGTAGCGGACTCGCGGTGTACCATGAGCTCCTGCTTGAGGTGATTACCATTGTAGTAGTCCTTGCCCGCGTTGATGTACCAGCTGCCAAACTCTTCACCGTAGACACCATAGTAGGTCTGTGTCCGGATCCAGCTTGTGAAGTCATACTTTGTAATGTACCCCGAGCCGTCGGGCTTGAGCCAGGTCTCGTCCTGCACCTTGAGATCGGCGAGATATTCGTCGAGCGGCGGCAGCTCCTCATCTCTGACATCCGTCTTTCCGTTCGGGAAAGTTGTGTTGTCGAGGCGCCACAGAGTACGGAATTCACCAAGCGTGGGTAGGTTATGGTTTACAAAGTACTGGTAGGCACCGGCGAGGCCAGAAAAGATGACCCAGTGAAAGTCACCTTCGTTGGCTGTGAACTTGACATCGATGTACTTGGAGCCATAGACGTGACCTTCATTGACAATGGAGGCCGACGTCCAGTTCAAGTTGCTTGCTGCACCATCTAGATGTCGAATGTTTAGTGCCTGGTAAGCAAGATAATCAGACTAAAGGCAGACTCACTGTAGCTGACATAGTGTCCAACAGCATCGCCGACACAGTCATGGTCCTTATAGTACAATTGGGTACCATAAGTTTGGCCTTGAGTTACATTCCATAGCTCGTTTCCAATAACCCAGGTCGAACCGTTCAATTGTTTGAGAAAGGGACCGACAGTTGGTGGTTTGGTAGGGTATGAGTAGCTCGCCGCCGAGACTGCGCTGGCGAGCAAACTCCCCAGCAAAAGCAAAAAGGTCTTCATGGTGTCAGATTACGTGCTCGTGAGCAGAGACACCGCAAGCCGGAAGTGACCGTGTAACAACGCCGAATGTCTGCGCACAGCAGTGACCGTCGAGCAAAGCTTCCACTGATCAATAACCTGGAGTCCATTGCGAGTTATATATGTAAGTCCAGTCTAACACTGGCACCAACAATATCGAACTCATTCCCAAAGAATGCACTCGGACTTAACTGCCCGGGGTAAACAGATACTACCCCGGCAATCATCCAAGATATCCCTATTGTTATATGAGATCTCGACATATCTCACAACGACGCCAAATTTAGCCCAGGGCAATTATCCGTGCCCACGGGATACCAAGGAGCCAAGCCGTGGGATTCATTGATTTGATATGTGGAAAATACCCCATACCCCGGATAGAAGGCTATCTCTGTTGAACTCTGATATTTGGGGTTTGTGGGGCTCCGCATATTGGATATTGCCAAGCTCGGGGTAATGTAACCCGGCAAGGTCATCAAACAGGCACTCGAGATGTCAGCTGCAGGGGGATGCCGAGCTTGTTAAATGCATATGTATTGGTTGCAGTAGATCCGGCTCGATCTCCGAAGGAAACGAGTCATCATTGACGCGAGCTGAATGGGACATGACGCAAGTTGAGATGAAAAGGGGACACTCAGTAGACTAGAGGAGAATGGGACAATCACTTTAGCACATCATTACAAAGACTACCATAACAGCAGAATGACTCGACTGCCCGTTGATATGATTATTGAAAAAGACTCGAATTTGCTTGTATATTAAACCTATTTGAACGCCTTTTTTGGTATTCGACCTCTAGCGCTTGGTGTATATGGAATATCGGGGTATAACAAGTAAAAACATTAATAGTAGGTGCGTATTTTGGCAGTCGGTATGACTGCTAGACATTATGACAGATACTCATTACGTGGCAAACGAGGTCCGTAGTCACTGGATCTACGCCTGCTGGCTCCTCTCTTGCTGCAAGGCTACAGGTCCCTGGAAGCCGGAGGACGACGGCGGCACATCCTGCATCTCCACGTCCTGTCCGTGGGCCGAAGGCATACGCTGATGACGTTGGACCTTCTGTTCTGCGAACCGCTGATCACCTCTCTCAAAGCGTCCCTTGAACTGGTAGTATGTTGGAGGTCGTGGGCGGCAGAGTACAGCCACCCAGTTCTTCAGCATACTTCCTTGAGTGAATGGTCGGTAGCGATCCTTCTTGAGGAATTTGTGAGAGTTTAGGAATTCGCGAGTCGTTTCTCCTCGTGCCATGAGGAATATGTGGTAGCCCATTAGAGCAATCGGGTAGATGGAAGAGATAATGCCGTAAATGACCATGGCAAATGGGACTCGGAAGTGGTCGATAGATGTGCCAACAGAGACACCCTCCTTCTTTGCATAGATCAGGATCTGGGCCAGGGAGGCGCCAAAGAGATACAAAGCCAAGAGCGAACCAGAAGAGACAAAAGTGAAGAAGTAACGGTAGTTGCGGCGACCCACGCAGTTGTTCAACCATACACAGTGGTGGTCCTGAGTCTCTACACAGTTGTCGCAAAGACGACAGTGGTGAGCCCGGGGTGGTCGCCAAAGATTGCAAGTCTTACAATACTTAGTTGGAACTTCCATGGCGGCAGTGCTCGACTCGGCTGATTTGATTAGTGTCCAGTCGTTTGTAGGCGGTGCTAGTCTCAGGGGATCTTCATCCTCATTTGGCGGTGGAAATTGGTGCAAGTTTCGCGGCAAGATCTGTGATATATAGAGTCAGTGGTTGCGTCAGTCCTTTTATAGATTCTTCAACTTACTCCCGGGTCAGATCCAGATGCATGGAGAAACGAGGATATGCAAATGTAGAATATGTAGGCAAAGACCACAGGAACGCCTGGAGAAACTTCGTGCCAGAGATATGGCGCCGAAAAGACGAAAAAGAGGACCGCAGGAATCACGACGAATGATGCAGTCGCGATATTGATTGGGCGATGCTTGGTGTTTTGCAGTCGGCCGCCAAGGCAGAAGAACGTGTTGCCTTCAAAGTACTCGTGGTTTCGTCCATGGTTTGCCGCCTTGCTCTTAATGGGCTTGTTCGGGGCTGACGTCGAAGCAGTAGCCATGGGTGTCAACTGCGGACTAGATGCACCAGAGGAGAGCTTTTCAGCACCGGGCATGCTGCGGTTTGTTGGGTTTCCAGCCGAATCCCCCTTAGAGATGAACAAGCTGGATCTGAAGGACCTTGGAGACTTCATTGGAACAGAAGTATTGCCGCCGCTTTTATTTTGAGCCTTGTCCACATCAATGCTTAGGTCGGGGCCCTCGGGTTTCTTTCGTTGCAAAGGTCGTACGCTATCGGTCAGACTGCCAGCCGTATTACCATGAGTGGGACTTGTATTAGCGGTAATCCTGTCGTATGTCTCCTGGTCAGTCATCGCAGAGCCTCTAGAAGGCGGCGGCTCGAGATCAGCATCATCGACGGGTTCCCGCGCAATGCGATGGACTGGGCTCGACGACATGGACTCTCGTTGCTGCGCAACGTGGCCTGCGGCAGCTTCGTCCATGGTTCCATGCTGCTGGCTCGTGGTGGCAGGCCTCGATGCGCCACGTTGCGCCTGAAGCTTCTGCGAGCTCATCGGATGAAAGAAGGCATGGGACGTGAGTGACGGGACGTGGCTTCGGCTGGCGGCGCTGGGCGGTCTTCCCGACACGGAACCCGAAATGCTACCACTCACGCTACCTCTTTGCACACCACGTCGCAAAGGCGTCGATTGAGACCATGCGCCCCTCGAAGATGACAGGCCAGTCTTTGCGGTTCCGGGTCGCGATTCCGTAGCCAGATAACTCCTCCTCTGGGCATTGCTGACACTCGATGTCTGATGCTCATCAAATGCATCTCCATCTTCAGAAGCGATATCTGTCATCCTCGACGATATGATGCTGGGCGGACCGGCAGGAAATTGTGGGCGCGGAAAGTCGCCGTCGTCCGGGGCGATCGGCCCGCCTTCTGGTTTGTTGGCAGCCATGGCGGTTTCGCAAAAACGTGTGACACTGCGAGACTAGTATTTACAATCGTTTGGAAGCCCTGCGCATGCCGCTCTCTTTCGAAATTAAGGTGAAAAAAAGTCTCTGGTTGACAAGAGTCCAAAAGTTAAATAAACGCACTGCCCCACGGATGAGCCGCAGCGGTAGGAGGGAAAAGAAAGTTGTCAAGATTTCGGCTATCGAGTGTACGGGCACTAGGAATGTCTGCGAGTACCTGGGCCGAGTAGCGATTTGAAAATGTTGTTGGATGTGGTGAGTCTAGTCGTTGGAATCGGGTGGGCGGGCGAAGGAATGAAGGAAGGACTCGTTTGTTGGAGAGAAATGGGAAATGGATGTGTCGTATCGTTTCGGTTTGGTTTGGTCGTAGAGTTGAGTGAGTGAGTGATTGAGTGAATGAGTGTGCGGATTGGATGTTCGCGGGTTCAAAGAGTGTATCGGCGTTTCTTTTTTAGTTCAGTCTGCACAGCAGAGAGACACTAGTTGGGGGGAAACGGCCGGAGATGCGATGGTGATTGTCGAGAGTGGACGTTGAGACAAGGAGCGGCAGGAGGTTCAAGAGCGCATCTGCTCACACAAGGCAAACGAGCGCGCAGAGTCTGGATCAAAAAGGACCCCCAAGAGGTTGCAGGACGACGTTGCAAAAGGTCGTCGCCTAGGCCAGGAGTCTCGTAGGAGCACGGGCTCTCTAATTTCCAAGCATCGCGTTTCTGGCAGACCGGGGGTGCCGCTTGGCTGAGCTGTAATTGGACGATCGCCTTTGGGAGATATGGATGGATATCTTGCACGGATCTTTCTGAACTACTAAACTACAGTGCTTGCGAGGGAAAATTTTGGTGGTTCGAGGCTTGTATAGAGCACACCAATAGTAAACAGTTCGAGAAAATTGAGGCAGTTCACGATTGTGCGAGCAGAGTTCAACACCGTTCGGCTGCCATCAGTCAATCAGTCGGCAGATGAAGGTGATGACGGCCGACCCCAGCAGGCCTGTACCTCGTAACGACCCGCCGCCAGCCCGCTAATGCTGCCTACAACGCCAAAATATGCACGGTCCCTCGCATCATGCTGCTTTGGGTCGCCCTTTTTTGTGGCTCACTGTGAGATCGAGAGATGCACCCAGATGGGGATGTGAGATTCTGTGGCTGGTGCTAGTTCCCAGCTTTTTGTGGCTGGTGGTTGACGAGAGTGTGGCTAACACCTCTTTCTGCCTGAATGCCTGAGCCAAGGGTGACAATTGACCAATGGCGTGCGTTCCGTCTTTCATTCGGCCCAGCAGCCTTGGGGGGTGGGAAGCTCTAGCATTTTAGTGGCAGCCAATTCCAATCAATCATACGACAACCTCGAAAAGCACCTCAAAACTTCGAGCAACCAACTTATACACCACACACAACCGACGCCATGGCCTCCATGATTGCCCGCCGCGCCGCTCTCTCGAGCAAGGCCTTCTCCAGCAGGACCTTCACTACCTCTGCCCGCCGCATGGCCACCGACCCTACCCTCAAGGACGAGACCAAGCGCAACCCCGAGCTTTACGTGCGTCATATCCCGATCATGCACGCAATCGCCTCTGATGCGCCCCAATAGCTGGTTGCGCGAGCATAGTCGGAGGCGATTCTTGCGATTATACGGGTCACGATGATCAGGAAGTGCTGACTGTGGTGTTCAAAACAATAGATTCTGGGAGGTGTCATGGTCCTCGCTCTCGGTGGTGCCGGTCTCTACTTTGGTTAGTCTTTCTGCTCAGATATGGCAGTCCTGCCATTCACTGCAGTAGAAGGGCAATGTCTAACTGACTGTCAACTCTATCAGGCCGCACCCCTACCAAGTCCACATCCGAGCAGTCCGTCGGTATCGCCGGTATGCCCTGGGAGAGCGGCTCCGAGGGCAAGTACCAGTACCACCCCGGTGGTGATACCAGCCTCGCCCCCAAGGATGCTCCCAGCGCTATCAACGTTGTTGTCATTCCCGATGTCAACCTCCCCAAGGTATGGAACTGCTCTTCGAAATGGCAACTGGACACGAGGAGCAATTGGCTAATGTGCAAAAATCTAGCACCTCCACGAGAAGTACAACAAATGGGGCAAGGACGGCTACTAGAGTGTATGACGAAAAAAGGTATAGATGTGCAAACATTAGGAGCAGCGGTTGTGAGACTAAACTAGACGGCATGAGAACTCATTCCATTTGTACATAACCAACAATCAAGGCATTTCGATCAACTATGGGTTTCAAAACACGCCCGCAAGTCTCCCTTCGTTTTCTGTCAGCGAGCATTGAACGGGAGTAACCGATATGTTCAACTCATGGCAAACGATCTGGACGATGAAGTCAGACCTAATAGCTGAATTGGATACTAGGTGAGGCCAGTGTTTAAGAAGGTTGAGGCCTCTGTAGGAACAAGCCAGGCTGTGTCCTTCCCAGGAAGATTCATTTCGGCATCTGACCACGGGGAGAACAAGCATAGAGCTAGAAGTTAACGCGTCATCTCTCGAAAGACGTTTACTTTCTCCATTTCCTGGAGTCCTTAGCCAGGCTCTGGCCAATAGACAAGAAATGTGGTTAGCTTATGGGTAACACACGAGCAATGACATGCTGCGAAGTAAAACTTCATACTTAGCCGGCAGACTACTGAAAATTTCCCATCCAGAAGATGTTGTGCATGCTTACCCTAAAGATGGTCAAAAACTGGCCTGTCAGTGCTCAAGCCATATTATGCATTGAACTACTCCTTCATGTAGGACCATATCACGTTTATGTCATCGTGGTAGCATATATTTCACGACGATTTAATCCAGTGATCCATAGTATATCAAGGGACTATACTATAGCGAGCGAGCTAGATGATTTCCCAGCTAAATAGCGTTACACACGTCATAATGGCATATACATCGCAGCAGGCATTGAACACAATAGTCTACGTCACTGGACGGGCCAATCATCAAGAACCATGGCCTTCTGAGTACCTTGTTGGTCACATCATTGCCAGGCGATCAATGGTATAAAGGTCCATTTAGCCCGTATTACACGACGTTTCCGGAGTACAGTATATGATCAAAGTATCGTTCAAGTTCACGAGTTCTCGAATCTATTAGGTCGTCTACGATTTACGGTCTGGTCCCGTCAAAAGAGCAAAAGCGTCTGTATCTTTCAACAAGACGTCTATCCCATCTATCAGGCGCTTGAAAATTCCACATCCTAAGCAATGAGAAGATCAATCTCCTCGCTGGTGAAACCAAAGAGGTAGAGCAGGTCAACCAGCGTCTCGCCGTTGAGCCTGGCGCTCGCCTCCATCTGCACGCGAGGCTTTGCGTTCCACGCAACTCCCAGCCCGGCCGTAGCCAGCATCGACAAGTCGTTGGCGCCGTCACCGACGGCGACTGTCTGATCGAGCGCAATGCCCTCCTTGCCGGCAATCTCAATCAGAAGCTCCTTCTTCCTCTCCCGGCCCACAATGGCGCCCTTGACCTCGCCGGTGAACTTGCCGGCGTCGTCAATAACAACCTCGTTGGCATGAGCATAGTCAATACCAAGCTGCTTGGCCAGCCAAGAGGTCAGAGGCAGGAAACCACCCGAAACTACAGCTGTCTTGATGCCCAACTTCTTGAAAGCCTTGAGCAGCTGAGGGACACCCTTGGTCACGTCCAGAACCGGGTGCAACTGCTCAAAGACACTCTCAGGAAGACCCTTGAGAAGTGCCACACGCTCCTTGAATGCGGCTTCAAACTCCAGCTCGCCCAGCATGGCACGGTGGGTAATATCGGCAATCTTGTCCGCCAAGTTGGCAGGCTCCTTGATTGTCGCAGCCATCAGATCAATAACCTCCTGGGTAATGAGCGTGGAGTCCATATCGAAGACTACGAGCCGGGGATGTCTCCTCCAGATCGTGTCGCGCTGAAGAGCCACGTCAATGTTCCATTCGCGCTCGAATCGGTAAATCAGCTCATGTTTCCGGAGATCCGACAAGGGCAGGTAGTCGAGCGAGGGCGCCGGAGAGAGCGTCAGCTCCACGATATTCGGGTGCTCGGGATCGTCGAGACAGCGGTGGGATGAGTTAATTTCCGTGACACCTGGGGGCAGCGGGAAAGTCGACATGAGGTGCAGGAATGATGTGATGCACATCTGCGAGATATACGAGCCATAGAGTTTATCCAGGGACTCAGGCTCGGCTGCCGCCACAGGAGGCTCCAGGGGAAACGTCTCAATGTTGGTCGTCGGGGCAAAGTTGGCCGGGATGTCCGAGTTGGAGGCGGACGGGCCCGGCGGCGATGCCACATGGGCAGCGTGTGAGTTCTTTGTCTTGTAGGTGAGCGTCGCAATCAAGCGGTTGCTCTTCTCGCCCTTGACGGGAGCGCAGTTTGGGTGCGCATAGTCATGGCTCCCACCGTCTACTATGCGAGGGGGCTCGTCCTTGGAGGGCACGCCGTTGAAAGGGCTAAAGGACTTTGGCGGCGACAAGTTGGTGCTGTTCAAATCCTCGACGACGGTGTCGATGCCAAAGTGGCTCTCGGGCTTGTTGGGTCCTCGCAGCTGCTGGTTGTCCTGCAAATAGGAGCTGCTTCGCATGCTACCCAATTGCGGTCGCGCAGGAGTCGCTCTGGCGGGGCTGTCGGTCATGTTGGGCGGGGTGGGATAAAGTTTCTTTCTGGAGGGACGGGGGGTATACGGGGGATAACAATAACAAAACGAGAGGAGAACGAATATTTCTTTGTTGCCTAGGTAGAAATGAAGCCCGCGACGACCTGTGCTGCGGATCCCTCGTGAAGCAGGAAGATAAAAAAGCCTGGAGGGGAGGGAACGACTCTCTCACTCACTGCGAGACGTTGTCTCTCTCTCTGTTCTCACTCACTCACTATCTGCCAAAGGTGGGTTTGCGCAACGGCCGGGCTAATCGCGAGAGAGCAGCGTGCTCAGTGGGCAAAACGAGGCTGAGAGGAAAGTGCGTCACCTCCACTTCTCAGGTCATTTGCCCAGACGATCGTCAGGGATCTCGCCAGTTGGGGCTTAGCGCGCGTCTTTTCCGGAATATCAGCCGAACCCGACGCCACGTAAACGACCAACGGTGATTGACACCCAGCACAATTAATTCCCTCTGACCGCGTGCTACGCTGGCATTCCATGGTCCACACGGAATATATGCTCCGTCACGATGCCATCAGATTAGGCAGTCCTTATAGTTTATCGATAAGTCGAGGTCTAGTATATATATGAAGCATATCAACGATAGTTTACGATATACATCTGTCCACATCAAGCTTCACTGGTGTGGGAATGGCATAATCTAATTGCTTAGCTGGTTTCAGAGCATGACGCCTGGCACATTCTGACAAGTCCACATTAGCTGTCAAGTTATCATTCATATATACTCTGGATGCATGCAGCCTTAGGCATGTCTGTCATGACTCCGGAATCTTGGTAGACTGCTCTGGATCTCAATATTTCCATCGTCCTTGGTGACACTGCGCATGGACTCGTAAAGCATTGCTTTCAAGCATTCCCCATGTGCAGAACAATATCGAGAACTGTAATATGCCTAAACAGGCTGTGTAGGTAGGAGTGCTCACTGCAGGCAGAATGACCTGGGAGGCTTTGCTGTCAACCAATTATCGCTCCATGCTGGTGCTGGCACTCGACAAGCGGGGACCAATCATGTGCCTTTAGCTCGCTGGAATCATGCAGGTAATGTATCGCTGTCGCATAAGGCTTCGCTCAGCCCCGAGCCATCCTGGGGGTGAGATTGGAGGCCCAACATGGCCTTCCATCACCGGCCGGCATCAACATCGTCTCGGGCTAACCGTCTTCTTCTTCGAAAAACAACAGTAACACACACCTCATGACACGACAGCATGGCAGAACTACTAGGTGTTGTTGCCAGTGCGATCACGGTGGCAGAGGTTGCCGCAAAAGCCGGCGGCGCCATCCCAAAGCTCAAGAAACTATGGGATGAGGTCCAGAATGTCCCCGAGACTATTCAAGACCTTTTGCAGCAGATCGAAATCATCGATCCGATGATCTGGGAGATGGAGAACGAGTTGAACACTTACCGCACGTCCATCATAAACCCCATGTTGTTCGACGATACTGCTATGCGACGTAGTACACAGTACTCTCGCGAGTCATTGCAGAAATTGTCCGATATTGTAGATGATGAGTATACAAATACAACATCAAAAGAAACTGTGGCGTGGGCTGGCAAGGGCCAAGGTTGTTCTCAAAAAACAGGTTCTCGCAGATCTCGAGGCTCGACTGCGTAAGGCTCTGACATTGCTGTCTTTGGCACAACAAAGTTATATGATGTAAGTTGTCACTACCAAGAGATCTGTGGCGTATTTCTCACCAGTTTTCTCATACTCTAGGTCAATGATGAAGCTCCAGCCGCTTATCATTGTGAATCAGTTGAAAACACAAAATCACAGACCGGGACAAATAATTGTGGCGTTCGAGTTACCTACGGACGACGACTGGGCGTCTGATGAAGAAGAAGTTCCAGAAGCGGATCGGCATATGCCTAAAGGCACTTCGCGCCAAGTGACCAAACAAGAGTGGACTCATTCAAGCTGGGTCCGACGCTTTGGTCTTGCGACAGTCACAGGGCAAGTATCTGAACGCAAATTGTTGGGTGGCCATAGAACCAGTGAGTCTCAATCAATGTGACTATGGCCGATGTGGCTGACAGCAAAATAGGTCACTCTTTTCGCATCCAGTTGCCATCATGGCTGTTGAAAACCTCATGGGAATTTCAACTTTCTAGAGGTTTGGGGGGTCCCTCGGTCGGGCTCAGGGCCTGGCGAACTGTACCATGGGACTCGCCAGCCTATGAAGCTGTTAAGAACGGTGATACCACAGCTCTCATACGTTCGATAGAAACGGGGCAGTCGACCATCTTTGATAGAGCGCCAAATGGAGAAACACTCCTCCATGTATGTATCGCTGTCTACCATATAGCTGCTATGATCAATCGCTGATGGTTCACAGCATGCCGTTTATCATCTCGAGTTTCCATGCATACGTTTATTGCATACTTCGGGGCTCAGCTTCCATGAGCCAGACGATTCTGGTTACATACCTTTGACTCAGTTCGCCATAAGCGAGTGGCAGTACCCGACAACTACGATTGTTAGGAACCAAATTTCAGCATGGCACGAGATCTTTGTACCAGCAGACGCCAATGATAACGAATTATATTACTCTTACATCGGATACGTTGCTATGGCCCTCAATAATCGTAGCGAAGAGACACTTGAACTTCTTTTGCGCAATGATATTGAAGACGCGGTATTTCGGATAATATGTACACATTTATTCGTGAGTCCGTTATGGAGATATTCCGCTGCAGTACCATCCGGAGCCTACGATTTTGCTTTCGGGAATCAGGAGGCACGTAAATATATGCTTGGCGACGGTATTGTTGGCGATCTTGCATTCATGATTGGACATCGGTCATGGCCTATATCAAAATCAGATGCTGCAAGCTGGAGGACCGTTCTGAAGGCGGTTCTGGGCGATGAAGATTTTGATCAGGCCTGGTTGCATTCCAGCAATAGCCTCGTATTGATGGATTATGTCTTGGACTTTGACAAAGATAACCAAATTCATTGGACCCAGGAAAACGCAACACCACTAGTATTCCTGCTCCAGGGCTATTGTGTTCGGCACGATTCTTTACGCGGAAAGTCCAAGCATGATAGACTTACAAGTGTCTTGTACTTCTGGCTCCGACTACTACAGCAGAGCGGCGTTGATTTGATCAATTATGGGCGTCAGGAATGTCAACTCATCCAACAGAGCCAGCCTCAGCTGGGCGCATATTGGGTGAATTCATTCATGTACGGAGTTCCGGAAAGGTTACTGGATATACGCTACGGCCCTGATCCGCAAGACTGGCATTTGACATGGGATTTGGATATTGAGCAGATGGCGGGCGAATTTTGGACCTCTATGCAAGAACCTGAGTTCGCCATGCCTGGTCGATGGGTAGATGACTGAGGAAAGTCACGTACATGTACAATCACGCAAGGAAACATGGCCATCGCCATATACACTACCGTAATATTTGATTCAATGAAGCCAACGTCCGCCCCTTTGATTCTTTTTTTTTTTGGTACTATCGAGTGGACCCCCAAATACCAAATGCTGATTTCAAATTCCTGAAGATTGGGTATTGGTGAAGCACACCGGCGATTTCGGTATTCTGCTGAGTCGTAGGTTTAGAGAAAACGATTTCGCAGGTTGTTTTGAATCAGTGGACACAGGCAAGTGTTCTGTCAGGAAAGGGTGATAGAACGACGATTTATATATGCTGGTGTTATTAGGAAAGTAATAACAGGCAATAGATGGCTTTCAAGGTTCCTCGCAAAATGGGAATGCATAAAGTGCATTTAATTTTATGCAAATATCATGGATTATCCACGAGATATATCACCTTGGAAATGCTATGTAAATTACGGATATCATCTGTACAGAGTCCGGAAGGTGTTTTGAGTGGTATTATTGAGTAGCACGTATAATCTGCAGTCGATTGCGAGATGTCGCGTAGAGTATTACTCTCCATATTTTACGTGAGCAAAAGACAGTCGTCGTCGGCAACGAGCCCCAGAAACCAGGGTATCGGGGTGCGGCTGAAGTGGATATCGGAGGCGGGAAACCCTGGCTGTCGGCCTGCGGCTCACCCTGCAGGCACCGGCCCAGCGCAGTTTTGGTGTGCAGGCGCTCAGCCAAAGCTGCCAATTTTCCAGCCAGCACGCACCCAAAAAATCACACAAACCGGGACCCGGTTTCTTTCGTTGCGCGAAACCGTTCGAATGGAACAATAATGGAGCCTTGTGGGATTTTAGTGTCAATCACGCAATCGTCCCTCTCGAAGACGTGATTTTTTTCTTCACTCTCCTCTGCTGCCACTGGACTTTTTCGACTAGTCACTGGGGGGTGTGTGGACAACTTTATGACCGCCAGATGCTCGATTGGTGGTATCCTGCATATGGACAAATAATGCAACGGTTTATTGATGCCGACGGGTTCACATCTGATGTTGATTATACATCAAGAATGTCAAGTGGTAGAAGACCAACATTACAAAGTAAGAAGAAGCAAGACCAAGTAAGCCCAATTGCTGAGTGAGCGATGACGGCCAAGGAGACAAGGCCTTAAGTCTCGGCTACAGCACATACGTGATCACGAGGCGTTGATCAGGGGCTTGGCTAGCAATTGCGACAGAGTGGACGTGAAAGGCATCATAGAGTCTAAAATATCACCAGTCTCCCATGTCTGCAGTATGCTGCCAGAAACAATCAAATATACAGTAGTGTTACCACCTTGTTACTCTGCAGTCAGGTGTTATAAACTCACAAGCGGTGAACTGTAAAACGGCACTTTTATGAATTCCGTCCGCTTTCACCTTGCCAGCTTCAACCACAACCATATTGTACCAGTGTAAGCGGTACGTACGAAGTATACATAAATGTTCAACTTGACCTTGTCCTTGAGATATTCCGGGTGCAAATGTGCTTGTTGCTATGGAGCCCTTTGAAGAAAGACGCCCCGCCAATTCGGCACCACGCACCCGCGGGAGTCCATCTTTCAAAGAGGGCCCCGTCGCCTTGGCTATGGTTGCTATCACGATGGAGACAACACGGAGTAGCTGGCATACGGTACACCTCCCTAGTAGCAATTCCATGCTAAAAGGGATGCCTTGCAGTTGGAAACGTCTCGTGCTTGATAGTACATGCATACATTTTCCCTGGCGACACGTTGTCTACTATGACAAACCCGCCAACTTGCGTATTGTAAACTCCGAAGTAGAGCCCGTGTAAGACGTTTGATTCTTTACACTCTCGCGCTTTCTGACATCATTCCCGGCCTTACCAAAAGAGCGAAACAGAAGCCAGGAGCTTTGGGCATACCATCTGCCACTGGTAAAAGCCGGTCCAAGAGATGTTAGGGCGATCTAGGCAGCGGCCCTTTTGGCTTCGGGTCTTTTAGGTTGGCGGGAGCATTGTGCGATTTACAGACAGACGTTTAAAGTGGATCTTGTGCTCAAGAGGCAAAACTTCTTTGGAGTCGACTTTTACTTGTTGTATGGAAGATCTTCAACAAGATAATCTGAGACCCTGCGAAAACGGTCTGACCGTTTGGACAATATCCGTACGTAGTACATGTATGATTAGCCAAGTAATACACGGCCACGCATGCAAAGATAACGATCGGGCAGTATTGTATTATTTCCTCGTTCCTCGTTACTGACAAAAACAAGATGAATAATGTACCATGTTTTTGATGATTGATCATTGACGAATGCAATGCATATAACCCCTGCCTCTCAGCTCAGGTTATGCGGAAGCCGTCATGGAATGCCCAAGGTTCGGTACTCGGGGCGGCTCAGATCTAAGAAAGAATTTCTCAGCCACCGGCCAATCACAAGAGTCCGTCAGATCGCGAATAGCTTAGCGCGGATGTCGTGATTGCCTCTAAGTCTCAGAGGAGCATCATTTCTCATTGTCCCATACCCAACAGACGGAGGCTGGACCGCAAATCGCACACTCTTGTCAATTGTCCATCTCCGTATTGCCGTGCCCACATGCTGCTGTGAGAAAATCTAGGTAGAGGTACAAACTCACGCCCTTGCTCGGTCAGCAAGAAAATCAAAAAAGGGACAGAAACGGTCAAGGTTATGCAAGTCCTTTTATTCTATACCATTCTGGCAAAAATACGCTGGTTAGAAAAGCACGTAATCGAAGCCATCCTTTTTTTCCCACACCCCCCAGGACAGAGAACTGGACAGCCCACTTACAAAGCAAGGAGGGCCGAATTCAGGGTACGGAGGAATTGCATACCTACCTTAACACAGTAGCACTACTCCGTACACTACACGCCCATGTGCATGTCCAGGGCTATAATCATACCGCCCTGCCTACTTAGTAGATGTACCTCGACCTTGCCAATCCAAAAGCCACCAGTCCGACCTCTCTTAATCACAACCACTTCCTCTTCTAAACTCTTCCCCGGATTATTCTTCCTCAATCACAAGTCTTCCTTCTCTTCCATACATAGACCTGTCCCGGGCACAAACGTCATCACTATTCAACATACCCTGACTTGTCAGAGCTCAACAACACCTGAAGCAGTAGTGGACTCCGCCAAGCACAGAGCACAGCTACCCGCCTCTCCTCACCTACAAGACCTCACGCGCGGGGCACTCCTCAACTTGAGAACCACTCCTCAACTACAACATCTTCTTCACACTCACACCATGGAATCCACAGCCATGTCGTCCTTCGCATTGTCGCCGCAAGTCAGACCTGTTGACGCCAAGGCGCAACCATCCAACGAGGTCGAGTCAGGCTACGGCTCAGCAGCATCGTCGGTCGCCGGCTCGACAGGAGAGCTTCCCCTTGTCACCATGACACCGCCGCACCTCAACTTCCTCAATGACCAGCTCGAGAGACTGTCGCCCCTGGAGCGCCTCCGCCTCGTCAGACTCATCTTCCCCAACCTCTACCAGACTACCGCCTTTGGCCTCAGTGGACTCGTCACCATTGACATGCTGGCCAAGATCCAAGCTGAGGACCCCCAAGGTCCTGCCATTGACCTGGTCTTCCTCGACACTCTGTACCACTTCCAGGAGACCCTCGACCTGGTCGAGCGAGTCAAGGCCAAGTACAACGTCAAGGTCCACACTTTCAAGCCCAACGGCGCCAACACCGCTGCCGAGTTCGAGGAGCAATACGGCGAGAAGCTGTACGACGTCGCATCCGAGCTGTACGACTACATTGCCAAGGTCGAGCCCCAGCAGCGCGCCTACTCCGACCTACACGTCGCTGCCGTTCTCACTGGACGCCGTCGGTCGCAAGGCGGACAGCGGGACAAGATCCCCGTCCTCGAGGTGGAGGAGGAGACGGGTATCGTCAAGATCAACCCCCTGGTCGACTGGTCGTTCAAGCAGGTCAAGGCCTACATTGACGAGCACCAGGTGCCCTACAACGTCCTCCTCGACAAGGGCTACAAGTCTGTGGGTGACTGGCACTCGACCAGCCCCGTTGGCGAGGGCGAGGACGAGCGCGCCGGCCGCTGGAAGGGCCAGGCCAAGACCGAGTGCGGCATCCACAACAAGAAGTCCCGCTACGCCCTCTTCCTTGAGGAGCAAGCACGTAAGGAGCAGCTCGAGGCACGCAAGGGCCAAGAGGAGCTGACGGCAGCGCTCGAGAAGGTGGAGCTGGAGCAAAAGTCGGAAACGCCAGTCGAGGCCTCAGCATAGAGAGTCGCGCGGGCATGCATAGAAAAAGAGCATCAAGGGTCAAGAATCGGCGTTATTGTTTCTGGGAAGGGCATCGACTGTCAAATCACGATTTGGGACGGAGGTCTGTTTGTTTTTGGTTGTTGAAAGATACTCAAAGTCGGTTCGGTCGGCGACGGCGTTATGGAGTTCAAGCATATTCGAAGAGTTGCAAAAAGGCGCGATTGCGCACATCACGACGTGGTTCTAAGCTATCTATAGATAATTAGCATATCATCAAAAGCAAAAAGAAACTCGTAAAAATTACACAGTGGTGTTCTCTCTGCTGAGTGTGACGTACCTACAAGTACCTTATTGATGACCCTTATCTACTTACCTGGCACATTGGACCAAGCAAGCCATCGAAGGTATCGGAAAGGTAATGGTCATCTCGATAGTCGTCAGGCACTGATTCAAGATCCAACACGCCCTCGACCGCCGTGGCCAGGGGATGAGGCCATTCGAACAAGATGCGAGGCCATCATTGAAGATATCTCGACGTTTCTCGCAAGACGTTGAAACAATGCAAAGAGCCGCAACTGCACTCTAACCCAAAAAGCGTGGTTGCTTGGCCCGGGTCATGAGGGGAAAAGCATCTTTGCAGCACCAGAAGGAATTGTGATTGGCTAGCTTTGATCCTCTGAGTGGGGTCCCTGCGTCGATCACCAACTTCCCATTCTGGAATTGTTTAGTTTTGTATCTTTAAGCTTTCTACGTACTTCTGAGACATGAAATAGGAAGTGACGCTCTTGAGTGCTTTTCGCATCGTTCCTGCCAAATCGATGTCGTTACGATGAATCAATCTGCCGGCGTTTGGTCGAATGATTGCGATATTTTTCAAGCTGTGACATGAAACTCTTCTTTCGCCTATTCTCCTGTGTTCGTCTGAGCACCAATTGGACAGCACTCCAAGTGTTTCGGCACCTATCATCTGCCGCTTAGCAACTATAGGTCGCGATAACTTCAAGGGATGCCGAATAACCGCTCACATCGACATCCTCACGATGCTGCCAAGTGCCAGCATTGAGGCCATGTTTCCTTTCCCCGCTGAGATCTACCCGGAAGATCTTCTACGGCATCGAAACGCTGGGGGATCTTGCGCCCAAGCGTATGAAGCCTGTGTTTCGATTTCATCTCAACTTTCTGTCGGCTGTGTCTGGTACGACACGAAGAGTCTCGCAACACTTGGCTTACACTCGCACCATTAGCAGTCAACAACACGCAAGGGTCCGTGGCATCATGTCTGGAACCATTGCGATTGGCTGCACCATAAGTTATGGGCCAGCTCTCGGGTATAACGCCCGAACCCCCAGGTGAACTATCACGACCTGTCAAAACCCTCGGACCGCCGACACGATCGCCGGCTCATGAATACCCGATCGCTTGTCAACGCTTGGCAGGTTCTGCTATTTTTCCTCTCAAGCCCCAGATGTCATGGTCAGATGTAGATATATGAAGCCAGAGGCCCCATGCCTCCTCTTGGTTCTTTCCGGGGGCTCGGGTTCGTTGAGCGAGTCTCCCATATCTTATAGTATTACTAATAATTATACCGCTGCTTGGTCGGCTTTTCCTTTTTTCTTTCTCTTCGACATGTATCTCCGAAACTTAATACCAGCTTTCGTAGCCATCACGGCTGCCGAGCCCATCACTAATGTCTTGGCCGCCAACAGCAATGAGCTCAGTACACTCACTTGTAAGTCGCATACATTTCCAAACATCACATAGAATTCACCCACTGACAAACGCCTCACAGCTTTGTTGGGAACTGTACCCGAGCTCACAAATGCGCTGTCCACCGCAAGGAACATTACCGTCATCGCGCCGAGCAACGCCGCCTTCCAAAAGGCCATGGCGGCCATGCCCGACCTGGCCACCATGGTGAAGAACACGACATTCCTCACTGAATTGCTCGAGTACCACGTTGTGCAGGGACTGGTCTCGTCGTCCATGTTCTCCACGACACCCATATTCGCATCCACGGCCCTTCAGCTCCCTCCCTCGTCCAACATCGCTGCAGGGACGACGACAAAATCCCAAATGGTTGAGCTCGTCAAGTCCAACGCCGACGCCCTCGTACTCTCGGGCTATAGGCAGGCGTCTCGGGTGACGCAGGCGGATATCTTCTTTGACGGCGGCGTGCTGCACATTGTTGACAGCGTGCTCTCTCCGCCCGACGCGACCTCGGCCACGGCCGTCGACACGGGTCTCACATCACTGGCCGGTGCCCTCGCGAAGGCCAATCTGACAACGGGCGTTGACGCCTTGCGCGATGCCACCATTTTTGCGCCTTCCAACGCCGCCTTTGTCCGTGTCGGAAACGTGATCGAGGCCGCTGGGCCTGACCTCCTCTCTGACGTCCTGGCTTATCACATTGTACCCGCCGGCGCCGTCCACAGTAGCGAGCTGATCGCGAGGGTACGCGCTGCTGGTGGAAATACCGTGCAGCTCGCCACAGTCGAGGGCGGTACGCTAGCAGTCAGGGAGGTTAATGGGCAGTTGTATGTCAACAATGCCAAGATTGCCCTGGCCGACGTTTTGACGCAAAACGGTGTTGTTCATGTTATCGACAAGTGAGTTTCTCCTTAACCCTGTGGTCTTGATTTTGAGTTGCATCGATGAGAAAAGAAGGCTGACTAGAATTCTTACAGTGTTCTCAACCCTCACGCCACTACAGTGGTTCCAGATGCCTCGAGAGCCACGCCCGTCGCCGACTTTGCTGGTGCCAGTGCTGTCAAAGAAGCCCCCTTTACCTCGGCCGTCTCGCCCACAACCACCATTGTCCCGGTCACTGTGGCTCAGGCCGCCGGCCAGCATGCCGCCATGCCCACGGCAGCAGCCCTCATGGGTGCCTTTGGAGCAGCAGCAGCAGCAGCAATTGTTAACATGTGATTTTCGGCTTCAAGTATATAATATATCTCTTTTGTGTTTTGCATATAATCCCTAGAATGCCATCTAGACGGCGGTAGACGACTAAAGAGGTATCACAAAGACTACAAGGGAGCATATGGTGTTGTTTAAAATGTATATACTGGCATGATAATGATATTCCCCCAATACGTTTGTTATCCCTAAAACAAATTTGGTGACTCGGACGTAACTGTATTGATGTCAGCAGTTGGCCCCGGATTCAACAACAATTTCCACATTCAAGAACCAAAGAAGGTCCCAACTCTATAATCCTTTGGCAGCGTAATTACAAGTATTGCTGAAACGAGCACCAGCCTGGTCGACACTGAAATATTCATGTCCAAGAGCACAGAGCAGTCAGGACCTGAGTGTATCCATTGAGGAGGGCCACTCGCCAATAAGAGAAATCAAATATTGGGCTTCTAATCACTCTCGTTACAAAAGGTGTGCACTCTCCACGTGTAGTATACTATCCTGCATGGCACCCCTTGGACCGAAGTTTGTACATGGCGACCGCAATCCACATCATGCCCTTATCTGGAATCTTGTAGTTTACACGATAATCTGGAAGACAACAACTCTCACTTTTACAAACACGGCAAAGTGGGCAGGAAGTATTTTATTGTTTATGCGGTAGCACTGCACTATAAGCACAGGTTCTCCGTCAGACCAAGTCTGTGGCACAGACTGTATCTAGACAATGCTTCTTGCTGCGACACCATCCTTTGGAAGCAAGCCACGACGTAGATGGCATATTTGGCAGCCCGAAACGTGCGGTGCTTTTCGTCCGCTTCATCTTCCAATGCCCAGCAACGACGAATGACATGGATTCAGGGGGTTTCGCAAGGGCGCTCACTTGAGACTACCCTGGGCATTGTCTACTCTCTTCTTTCTTCATCCGCTACTCGTCTTAATCCCGATTACATGACTTCGTGGCCTCTTTTGCTCGAGCAATGGGCGTACATGATATGTTCTTCTCTAAACCTGGTAGACGTAAATCTTATCGGCTGCTTTGCCGCGACCGAAACTCCGCAGCAACGGGAAGGGGATACATGGTGGGGGTGAAATCAAGTGTAGGTGTATGCCGTGTAGTGTCTTGGGGTATGGGGGATCAAAAGGGGTATTGCATTAAGGTAGGGGAATGGATTTATATACACATGTCTCATTCAGGTGGGCGATGGACGATGGGGAGGCGGTAGAGGGACAATTGGTAGAGAGGGCCGAGGCCATTGCCTTGTGATGTGCGAAGCTATGATGTAGTAATCGGCTTGGCTTTCTTGACTGCGCTCGGGGTTGGTGCGTGTCTTGAGGGGGCAATGACGGGTGAGGCCATGGAAGTCCATAGATCAGGCTGTGCAGGTGCAGCACCCGTCACTAGGAATGAACTTCTCAAGGCTGCGCCATGACGGCTTGCTGACCACCAAGCTGGCGCTTAACCTGCTCCCTAGCCCACCGAGCAGTGTCAATTGTGCGTGGCTGGAATTCGCGGTTGGTCTTGGTCTCCTTGATCATAGCAGTCAACCAATCCGAACGGAAAGCCTCGACCAGTTCACCACCGGGGTAAGCGTCGGCAATGTCACTACAAGTTGATAATGGTTAGCTATGTACATTGGAGACTTCGGTTCGGCATTGGAAACACGTACCCAATAACACCCATGGCAGAACGCATCAAGGCCTCACTACGGTTCATGTCCTGAGAGATGATGTTGAGGAGCTGGAAGATGGACTGCACATATGGCTGAAGAGCTTGAGCTGGAGTCAAAGTTAGCGACTGGGTCAAATGATGAAGAAATGCGATGGACATACTCTTGTTGCTCATCTTCATGGCGCCAATGATGCCGCCCCAGGCATCCATGATTCCCTCTCTGAGAGAAATGACGTAGTCGTACATCTCATAGCTTCCGTCAGGACTGGCAGTAACAGTAGCTGCCTGCTGCAGAACCTGAGCGACGACAGAGAGGTAGGTCTCGAAGTGGCCACCAATAGCGTTGGCGATATCACCGAAGCATTGCAGGATGGCCGGCTTGAACTGGTTACCCAAAGCGGGGCTCTGTACATTTGGTCAGTCAGTTTCAATTTAAAGGTGATGAAAAGAATGCAGATAATACGTACTCGGAGGTTGTTCAGGAGGTAGTTCATGAAGTTGTCGCAGTAGGGCTGGCTGCGCTCGTTCAAAGAACGGGTAATGTCACTCACGAGGCCAATAGCCATCGCGCACAGACTGGGCTCGTCGGCATTGCCCAGTGCGTTGTACAGGAAGGGGGTAAAAGCGTCCATGTACTTGGCAAAGTCATCCTCCATGGCGTTGGCCAGGCAGCTGATCGTGGCAAAGATAGCCTCGGGAACAGTAGACTTGCCAGAAGTGTTGCTGAGGATCTGAAGAGAAACCTGCATGATGCGGTCACCCTGGGGAGCAATCTCCTTATCCAGGCGCTGGATGATAGACTGCAATACAGTGTTCAAACTGGTCTTCATCTCCTCCAGAGCAATCTTGTCCTCAATGCTAACAACTTGGCTCTGCAGAGGAATGGTGTCCTCGAGACGCTTGATGATAACGTCCGAAAGAGAGGCAATAGCCGGGAAGCTGTCGGTAGCGGCATGCTGGACGAAAGCACTGAGAACCTCGTAGGCAGTGGTGCGCACGGTGGTCTCGGCCTCGGGTCTGGCTGTGACATCGAGCAGGTTGGAGACGCTAGCGTTGAAGTGAGGAGTGATCGGGTTGGAGGCAGCGTCCAGATCGCCAGAGAAACGCTCGGCCAGGTTCATCAGAGCCCAGCAGCAAGAACTTGCCATCTTAGGGTCGTTGACACCGGCAAACAGGGCCCGGATCAGGGGATCCAGGTGAGTGGTGGGATCAATAGCCTCGGAACAGGCCTCAGTGATGCGACCAAGCGCGTAGGCAGTAGAATCCTTGACCATGGTGTTGCTGTCCTCCATCATCGTGATCAGGACCGGCAGGGCCTGCTTGACAATGGGCTCAAGAACCTTCTCCTCGGGACCCTCCATGATGGCACCAAAGGCAGCAACGGCAGCCTCACGGAAGTGCCAGTCATCGTGACGCAGGTTTGCCTCGACAAACTGGATAACAGGGGGGATGATGTTGGCACCAACAGCCTGAGCATACAGCTGCAGACTCTGGTAAGCGGCGCGAGACAGGTTGTACTCATCGTCCGTTGCGTCCTCATCCTGCTTGGTCAGCAGGAGAAGCAGTGTCGGGACAACCTCGTTGGTCGCGACTCGGGCAAAGTTGTAGAATGGTCGCATCTGATCCGAGCTCTCGACCTGAGCGTTGTCTTCCTCGATGTTGATTTCCTCCTCGCAAACGGTGCTCCAGAACTCGACGGCAAGCTTGGCAACATCCTCGTCGTCGTTCTTCATTCCCAGAATAGTCAGACCAAACAGGGCCTTCTCCATGTAGAAGCGCATATTCTCATAGTAGAGACCCATGATTCTGTTCAGGCAGCCAAAAGCGCCCTGCTGTATCCGCGAGTCGTCGGCTTGAGTAGCCTCGCAGACGACCTGCATGATGTAGTTCCGCTCACCCTCGTGCTTGAAGTTGTTACCAACGAACTCCAGCGAGTCACCAAGGGCAGAGATGGCCGACAAGCGGACCTCATTGTTGGTCTCCTCCTTGCGAGCACCCTGTACAACAGCCGTGAGAATAGCATTGGAGTGGCTGATCAGAGCGGCGCGCAGGTCGGGGTCCTGGCTTTCGCAGATGTAACCGATACAGGTGAGCGAAGCCTGCTTCTGGTGTGGTGCTCCGCTGCTGACATTCTGGACCAAGGTGCCCAGAAGATCGGGCCACTCGTTTCGGGGAAGTTCGATTGTGGCAACGGAGGCGATGACCTGGGCAGCAGCCTGGCCAGCTTGTGAGTTAGTCGAGGAAAGAGTCGTCAGAGCCAGAGACTTGACACGCGTCTTGGTTTCGGCATCCGTCTGTTGGAGCCATTTTGCTTGTAGTTCTTGTTGTCTGGCGAACTCGCGAGCACTGAATGCGTTCTTGAGGGCGAGACCTGCCGCAACTCGAATTTGGCCCTCGGTGCTCTCGTCCGCTAGTGCCTGCACGAGGGTAGCCAGGTATAGGGGCTGTTCAGTAGAGAACAAACGTTAGTAAAGGCGCAAAGTAGGAAGATATTTTCTATCTCGGGATCCTGGGGTGTGCGAAAACTTACAAAGTTGTTCTCAGAGGCCTGGGTGAGCTGTTGCTCAGCGGCAGTTCGCGTAGCGCTGTCTGTTGGCGGAGAAGAGGAGTCAGCGGAAAGTGCAGCAATACCTCAAAAGGCCATCGTTGGGGAAGTCAAGGGAGGGGAGGACTCGTGCAGCAGAAGCGCAGCAGAGGAACAGACGTACCAGGCGACAGCGAGTTGCTGAGGACAGTGTTGATGTCCCCGTTCTCAGCCATGTTTGTTGACTTTTTTTTTTTCTCTCTTGGTTGCAGCCGCAGCGGGTGGCTCAAATTATGTCAAAGTGGTATCCTCTCTCCAGCGTGGGGTAAGTTGGCAAAAGAGATGAATGCGGTCCGTTCCTCTCTTGACTGGGTGATGGGGCGCAGGGCTCGGAGAGGGTATGTATCTATTGGGTGATTGATGAAACAATACCGTCGTGCCTGCCGATTCCAAAGGAGCGCCGTGGAAAAGGATCGTGGAATAAAGTGAAGAAGAATCTGTTCGGTGGCAGATGGGGGAAAAGTGAAGGGCTCAAGAAGAAGAAGATGATGGTCGTTGATCGAGCCCTGGTTTTGGTCTGAAAGTGGAAAGGCCTTGTTCTCGTTGCTGGAGGGGCAGCTTTCGATTACTCTTAGCGGGCGGGCCTCTGTTGACTTTTGATTTTGCTCACCTTGGGTTGCCAGTCGCTTTTCTGGCTGCTGCTGGCTCTCTTAGCACACGTCTGGGTCGAATTGTACCGCCGCAGACAAATTTCGGGCCTAAAGCGGCTGCGGGGGGGACAGAGATGGGCAACGACAATTTTTTTTTTCTTGTCTTTCTCTTTTTCCCTTTTGACACCCTGGTCTCTTATTTTTATTTTCTTCTATTCACTTCTACTGGGCACTTGCTGGTAAGGTCAACGGTCTTTGGTTGTACTTGAGTCAATGTCCCCAACACCTGAACATGCACCTTGGCCGCCCAAGGCAGAGAAGAAGACGGTGAACAGTCAAAACAAGGCCCTGGGATTGGGCGACTCACAGTGCATCTGCATCATCGGCTTACGTTCCGGGGGTACATGCCCAGAGGGAAGTGCGGAGGTAGCCATGTAGGTACCGAGAAACAAGAACCAGGCTCCCTCTTACCACCATCCCACCACACATGCTGCATTAAATACATACAGCCAGTCATCCGACTTGGTAGTGTGTGCACATGCAATTTTGCGAGTGGCTTGCAGACTGTGCAGTCGCTATGTATTTCATTACCCTCATTTGACAGAGCCGCAGTCGCTTGACTCCCGGTCATCACCTTATTCGCCCGCCCCCAATGCATGAGTATCTACCTATTTGCATAGTGTTCGTTGAATGTGGTAGGCTGCATACTGTACTACTATCGCCCAATGCGCCTGAATCCACGGCTTGGGCGACTGAGTCATCCAGGGCCCCGGCCGTCTTCTCTACTTGACTGGAGAGCCTTCTCTCGGGTATCGCTTTTACTTTCTTCCTCCACCTTAAAATTCCATTGATGCCTTGCCTAAATGCTCACAGCGCTCACCATGCGCGGACACTGTGCACAGTGGCGACGTAGGTACTTGTTGCGACTATCTCGAGTGCTCCCTGCCATGCTGACCTGGAGACTTGCAGGACTTGCTGGCAGCTGTCAAATGGGCCCACAATATTATACTATGTCTTCAGAAGTTCATATGAGACCAGGTATTTGGTAGTACAAAATCTCAGAGCAAGACACTAAGCAGTCTACTGGAAGCCTATCTAGTAGCAACTTTGATGATTGTTGTGTCAGCTGTGCCATTATAGTAATTTCAAAACTTGACCTGATGGATCCATGATCTCAACATGATAATCTTAATAAAATTCACATGTTCGTCGTTGCAAGAGTAGAACAAAATCATAGAGTACAAGAGCATAATTGGATTGTGTGCATTTCTTTATTAATATCACTTTTGGCTACCGTACTCCAGGTCCTAGTTGAAAGTTAAGAGACCTAATTTGCAGTTAATGGCAGACATGGCAGATAACTTTTGAGGTATATGCTCAAATGACCGATGGCCACATCAAAAGCTACAAAACTTCATGCATTTTGTTATTTACAAGCCATTGGCCTTGGCCTCAAGGCCGTTGACAACCTCGGATGGGGCACCATTCGTGCCATTTGTCGCATTGGGTGCCTTGATACCGCCATCGAGGTCCAGCTCGCGGCTGAGGGTACGGCGCGGCGTAGCCTTTGAAGCGATTGGGCTTCCTGGCCGGCTCAGAACGAACTATCGAAAAAGATCAGCAACAATGTCATGGGAAAGCGGCTGCACGTAGGAAACTTACGTTGCTTGCTGCACTCAGAAGAGCAACGAGAGAGCTCTGGACGACATCTTCGTGGATACCAACACCCCAGACCTTCTGGGGAGTACCGGATGCTATACACTCAATGTAGGTAGCAGCCTTAACATTGCGACCCTCACCGAGAGCGTGCTCCTTGTAATCAGCCACGTCCAAATCGATTCCTATACCTTTAAGGGCGTTGGCCAAAGAGGAGATGGGTCCGTTGCCACGGCCGACGAGCTTGTACTCTTTGCCGTCAATGGAGATGACACCCTCAAACACACGACCAAGGTTCTTGGTGTCTTGCGTCTTGCCCTCTGTTGGGGGAAGGGGCGAGGCAGATCTGTCGACAGAAATGGAGTAATCAATAATGTTGAAGCGGGGGTGGTCCTTCAAGAAATATGTCTCCTCGAAGAGATTAGTGATCTCGTCGGACAAAAGCTCTCTTCCGAGCTGATCGGCACGTCTTTGGACGACCTTGCTGAATGCTACTTGCAGACCACGAGGCAGGTCGAGCTCAAGCTTGCGGAGAATGATCCAGGCGGCACCACCCTTTCCGCTCTGCGAGTTGACACGGATGACTGCTTCGTATGTACGACCAATATCTTGGGGATCGAGGGGAAGATACGGGACCTCCCAGTGGCCTCCCTCATCACCTCCATTTTGCTTGCGCATGTTGAAACCCTTCTTGATGGCATCTTGGTGAGAGCCGCTGAAGGCACATACGACAAGGGAACCTCCGTACGGCGCACGCGGGTGAATAGGGATCTTGTTGCAAAGCTCCACAGTATCAATCACGCGGCCCATGTCGGAGAAGTCGACCTTGGGGTTGATTCCTTGCGTGTACAGGTTCAAAGCAAGGGTGACCAAGTCGACATTACCAGTACGCTCGCCGTTTCCGAACAAGCAACCTTCTACACGATCGGCACCAGCCATCTGAGCCAGTTCTGCGGCAGCAACGGCGCAGCCACGGTCGTTGTGCGGGTGCAGAGAGACACAGACCTTCTCGCGCTCAGTGATTCCTGTGCAGAAGAACTCGATCTGGTCGGCGTAGACGTTGGGAGTAGACATCTCGACTGTGGCGGGGAGGTTGAAGATGATGGGGTTCTCGACTGTAGGCTCCCAGGCAGCCTTGACGGCCTCGCAAATCTTAATAGCGAACTCGGGGCTGGTGTCAGAGAAAGTCTCGGGACTGAATTCGAAGCTCCATTCGGTACCAGCTTGCGACGGGTCGTCCTTTGTAATGGATCTGGCGTACTTGGCGCACTTTACTGCCAGCTCAATGCTCTCCTCCTCGCTGAAGCCGAAGATGATGCGACGGAAGCATTCGCTCGTGGCCAGGTAGATGTGTAGGATGGCCTTCTTGGCACCCTTGAGGGAGTCGACGGTTCGGCGGATAAAGTCCTCACGACAGGGCGAGAGGACCTGGATTGCGACATCGTCGGGAACGACACCGGGGGTCTCGATCAAGCGTCTCGTAAAGTCAAAGTCGGTTTGCGAAGCCGAAGGAAACGAAACTTCAATCTCCTTGTAGCCGAGATCCACCAGCATCTTGAAATACCTCCATTTCTCCTCGCCGTTCTGTTCTCTAGTTAATCACTTGGCCCAGTAGCTCAATGGTTCGATTGGTATTGTCGGTGAACTGACCATGGGGTCGACCAAACTCTGGTTACCGTCTCTCAGGTCGGTTGCCAGCCATCTCGGCGGCTTGTCGATGGTCTTAGACGGCCATTGGCGGTTGGGCAGGTTCAGAGGTACAAACTTTTTGTACTTCTTGGAGGGGTCCTGGAGCCTGGGGAGACGCAATTGATCATGTCAGCGGCACGTCCGTCGAAATAAGGAATATCGTATTCCAAGACATGTATGCGATGACGACTTACATAGGCATGGTTGTGGGTTTCTGGTCCTACGCAGGACAAAAGTCACTATGTGGGTAGGTTTGATATTTGGCCGGTAACGCAGCTGTACCGGGTGGAGGGGTCGTTCGTCACAGGCTTGGGTAAGGCAAAGTGACGAAGGTGCTATTTGTCTGTAGTTTTTACAAACGTGGGAGAATAGAGAAGAATGACTAGCAGAGTCAAGTTAAGATAGAACGCAGAGAATGTGCGAACATAAGTAGGATATTGAACAGTGACAATGAGTCAGAAAAAAAAAAGAGAGATTCACAGACCCAGCGCAATTCCTCCTCGCCTTGCCCACGGCAGCTTTCGAACTTTTTTTTCCACCAAAGTCACCACACACAAGCCTCCAAAGGCGCCGCCGACCAACCCCACACTCCGAGTTCGCGCGCCCTGTAATATACTATGGCTCCGATGGAGGGGCCGATGCAATGCGACGAATGCCGTGGCCGTGTCCACTTATAGCGGCTCAGAGTGAAGGATATTTCTTTCTATCTTCTGTTTATCTTGTTATTTTTTCTAATAAAGACTCTCGCGATGATAATTGAAGCTTTATTCCCAAGCAAATGACGGCATTGCATGTTGTTTGCAGGTACTGTGGCGCATCTGAGGATAGCCATTTACGGCCATCGGCTGTGAGCCCGTCGGCAGGGGACTGCACTACAATATGCACCACTACTGTACGGCCGTACGTCACACTTGTGGAAACTAGAACCCCTCAACCCCTCCAAAGACGTTGACAGGAGAGAAACCCCTGGCTGGACCTTTCTTAGTCATTTAGAAACAGACAACTATGGTTGGTTCAATAGACTACAATTATATGCCGATTCCATCACGGCGCATTTCAATATACGCCACGGCTCGCCAATGTAGGTTATAGCTATCAAGGCCCCTCGCTATATAGCTGAATCGGCATCTCGTCTGGAATGACCCAGCAATGCTAGCAACAATGAACTACAATGGGCTTTGGATTCGAATAATATTCAACAATCATGAATTTTATGGCAGGATATGAAAGATGTGGAACATTATTGCACGATAACGTAAAATTGTTTAGGAAAAGGAGAAAAGTATCATGAAATAGAAGACACGGACCATATCTTGTGACTCATGAGCATGGGTGCATCGTATACACAGCGGCACGCGCAAATTAGGTTATCAAGTAACACAATTCAGGAACCATCTTGTCTGTGCGAGATACTCGATATTGAGTCATACTTATCGTCTCGCCCTGGTAATTGCGGTGTATCGTGACGGTATGGAAGACATGACTAACACTTCGTCAGGTAGAACAGCAGACGACAAAATAATAACGACAGATATGTAGTTATGATAACCAAGCAGAAGTCTGCGCACGGATATTATCAAATCTGCATTTTTCTCCTGTTATACCAGGTTCCGTATTTTATGATATTTTCTAGTAAAACTTATTCTGGAAGGAAAAAAGGGAACTGCTTGATTTCGAGAAAGTTTCTTATATATTAAGTCCCAGCCTCCTTTCTTCTTTGATCGCTACTCCATGTGTCAATGTACAGATAATGTTCTGAATAGCACAAATTCAATAGAAGATATTGCGTACTTTGAAGTATTCGCAAACATGATTCATGAAACTAGCTACAATCGTTCCATTATCTTCGCTCGTAGCTCATATTCATCTTCCTACTCTTCGGACACGCGTATTGAAGCTCCAACCCCATAGCTTAAATGTCATATTCTGCGGCTCGCTGTGATATGTTAGATATGTGTCCAACGTGGTAGGTGTTGCAATGATCGTACTTCCAGCCTTTCCTAGTTATAGAAGGTAGATGGTGCAGCAGGCCGAGGTTTGTGACAAATAGGACAGGAGGCATCATATTCCCAACTATTATTGGATCCGGGACATCCAGGCTATTGGAATTAGCCTAGTCATTTATAGATAGTTCATGAAGATCTTACACAAACCCACCTCAGTCCGCCACTGCTACCTTGCAGCGCAGGAGACGAGGGTTGGGCGTGAGAACACATTGTGTAAGGCAAGAATCGAACCACACAAATTCTGCCTGACTTCCCGGGTGAGGATATATGATTCTTGAGGCTTCTTGGTGTAGTCTCGTTGATATCGGCCTCTCTGGAGAAGGCGAAGAGGCAGTCTTGGGCTCCTGGGCGTGTGTTTGTGCGTTTTGGTGTGTCTTTTAACTGTTTCTGAAGATGGAGGATGAAACAAACAAGTCGGGACCTTTAGAGAGCGGGGAACGAGTTTCTATCCTTACCAATATAGAAGCTCGAAGAAGCTACACAACCTCGACCAATCGAACCTCTGCCCGCATCTGTCAGGGTGAGGTGACTGGCGGTCTTGTTCACGTTGCATAATCCCCCATCGTGATTTCTGCCGCCAAGGGGTACTCGCCGATAGGGACATACATAGGAGTGTTAGACTCGGAGAACAAGCGCCTTATCCTGAAAGCAACTTACGAGAGGCTTCTGATCGGAACTGTTGTCACATTGGTCTTCGTGGGAGAAGGTCACATTACAGGAGTCGTATAATTGGTCGTTAAGAAACAAGAAATTTCATAGAGCACTTTCGAGCATGTCTAACAAGATCTCATCCGAAGCACTTCCATGGCATCATTGTCTACCCCATAACTTCATACTCCCTGGACGTGTAGACTGAAGCTTGGGACCCTGATCCTCTCAGCTGTTACTAGTACTGGGACGCGGAGGCTGCTTGAGCTGGACCAACCATGAGAGTGCAAGTTGATCTTGTAAAAAACCGACCCAAAGTGCTTATGCCTCCTTCTAGCGGCGCTCTTCTTAATCTGTTGTAATCTGAACACAGGACCGCGAGAGTTGACCACTCATCGAGAGAGAGTCGAAGCTGGATACGTTCATTTTGAAGCTTCCCATAATGATGACAATTCCATTGAAGGGAACTAAGTTACATCAATCTCTGTTGACGCCGTTGCCGGATCATGACTCACCTCATTCGGTAGGGCGAGCGACGCTAAACGTTCCAGATGTTGACCGATATGTTGCTGGTATTGGACTTCTGTCGTCAGCTCCTCAAAACAAAGTGGGCAATTCATATTATGGAATGCTGCTCCCGGTCGCTCACCCAACTCGATGAGAGTATTAAGGTGTTTATCCGCGAGATTAGCATGCTGTATTCGCAGGTGCTGCTCCAGATCTGCTGCTTGAGTAAAGGACATCGCGCAACCTGCGGTGCACACCCATCCCATCCAATGGTTGTGGCGAACATGCGAGATCCACTCTTGATCATTCCTATACAGTCTTTCCGGGTCTCGGCAGTTGGCTTCGATACACATGTATGGCCGCAGGTCTGAGAAGAAGTGCTTCCTAGTCATGTCTTTAGCTCGTATTCATTCAATAGCCCGCTCAATAAGAAAGACCTACTTCCAATCTGCAACATTGATGTAAACATTTGTCCAGCATAGTGGGCACCGCGAAGGAAATGATTGCTCTGAGTCTGGATCTAAAACATTTTTCAATATTGTGAGCGGACTAGAGTCGTCACCGTCAGATGCTGGCCCTATTAATATACTTGAACGTTTGTACTCGCGTTCACCCTCCTTCTTCATACGGCCAGCTAGAAGGAGGGCTATTCTGCTTATGCCGGTGCTAGTTCGGCTATTTGAGTACAAGTGTTTAGATGCTGGAGATCGATTTATTATTTTTGATGCAGAGGCCAAAGACTCATGCGATGGTTGTTCTTGGGGAGAAACCAAATATATAGGTTCCTGAACTTGCCTGAGCATCCTTTCAGGTGAGTCGCGGGACTCCAGCGCGTTTGGAGCAGGACGTGTAGTGAGCTTCATCGCAGACTGTGACCTGTCAGAGATAGCGATCGCCTGAGTATTGTCGTATTCTTCCTTCCTGTAGCCAAAATATGCACGTCGTACCGAGATAGCATTTTCTAGCCTCTCCGCCAGGTCCTCGCTGATGTTAAGATGTTTTGCCCTAATAAATTGTGAATCGTGGGACACGTAGTTCGTCATATCGGCTGTGGCATTATGAATAATCTCGTCGTGAGGTGCCGGATCCTCCATAACGCCTGAGAGTCTGTACAGACAATCGACGATAGAGTTAATGTCTGCGAGGATTAGTTCGAGCTCTCCCGAACTCTCTGACTTCTGCTCATCAAGCTCAGATGCTCGGTGTTTCGCGGTTTTCCGAGCCGAAGATCCCTCGTCACGGCTCATGACTTCGAGAACTTTGATGATCTTGTCAGTACCGTAGTCAGGTTTAGTAAATTCGGGATTCCTTAAGAACTGAAGTAACTGTCCCTTACCGTCGCGCAAAGACTCATCCAGCTCACTCAACAGCGAAATGACCTGCTTTGAAACATTGGACGCATCTCTGAGGCGATAGTCCAATGAGCTAAGCCCGTTTCTGTATGTACCCATATTGGTATACCATATCTTGTATCTGTCAAATAATTCTGATACTCCAGGGGGGGTCGTGTCGATATCCGTGCTAGCACGAGGATGAGGTTCTGGTAGTTCACTTTCCTCTGGTAGGAGCGGTAGAATTGAACAGAATAATTTTGTGCAGTCCTGAATGGCATCTGCAATTGAAAGAGGTGCGGCCTTGTGTGTGGTTTCCCCAGCGTTGGTGGCAGGACCTGCAATTACCAAGAGCTTCTCCAGCCAGCTCTATTTTATATTTATACTTAGCTCAATGTAATTCATGCCAATGACCCAAGGTCGTCCATTGTAGTGCTGATGCTCGTAATACGTACAGTTGGAGTGCTCTGATCATTCTGACCAGGGAATCGTGAGGTAGAAGCAACTGCTTTTGACTTGTCTGAGCCATAGGCATTGAAATTGCCACGTCTTTCGATCAGACCATCCGAGTCCGAATCCGAATTCTCAGGATCACTAGCACCTGCGAACGGGTTAAAGGAACTCATTATCGTGACCGCATGTAGAGTTGTGGAATATCTTTGTGACCGTGACCGGCAACTAAGCTTCGATCATTGAATGAATGCCAGAACCGATTCCGAAGTGAAACATTGGCAATAAATGCTCAGAACTCAGGTTGTGCTTGCTTGAGGAAAACCATTCCCAAAAGTGAACCAATAGTTGCACTGCCCGCATGAATGTGCATAAGGCTGAGGTGAGGGGCTCGTCCGACTGAAGCGAGAGTCACTGGCGAGGACGTAGCTTACATCATTGTTGCCAAATTCAACTTCCGAATGTCGAGACATCTTCTGCTCAATAACACAATGTCTGGATTCGAAGTCGTCGGCGTGGTACTTGGGGCTATCCCTCTAATACTCGAGGTCGTCAAGACGTACCGCTCTACGGCAGATATTATACGAGAGTTGAAGACTCTCGGGCGATGCTTGGAAACAGAACACCTCATTCTTTACAACACTTGCGAAAAGCTGTTAGTCAGTATTGTTCCAGTCGCGAGAATTGAGGATTATCTGAAGGATCCATTTGGGCCTCTCTGGGGCACTGAAGAGGCCCAAGTTCTGCTTCAGCGACGACTTTGGAAGTCATATAGACTTTTCGAACAAACAGTCCAAGAAATGAAGCGCGCTGTTAAAGAACTGGGAGATATTTTTGGAATGAACATCCTGATTGAGGTATATTCAACTTATCATATATGCGAATGGACTACTGATAATCTTCAAGGCGGGCTTCTTTAGTGGCCAATCCAGCTTCAGTGGCCGTTTAGGTGGCACACTCAAATTGTATAGGAAGAAAGATCAAATTCGAGAACTGAGAAAAATCATAGAAAACGGCAACTCTACTCTAACAAAGCTGCTCGCGACAAACGTAGACCAGGAAGTGGAGGCGGCGCGGCAGAGCCAATCTCGTGGCCGATACCTCAAGCTTACGCAACAGTGCTCAAGCAATGCTCTAACAGCATTGGAATCTAGCATCCGCTGTCAATGTAGAGGTCGGCATAGCCTCAACCTTAAGCTGCCTCTCCTTTCTACCTACCCAACGCCAGCTGACGATGACGAGGACATTGTTAACGGCGTCATCTTCGAGGTCATTTTTGCCGACGCCTACCAGCGGCGCAATTGGTCATTGGAGCTTCATACCTATAATTGGGAACAGCAGAAGCTCATTCGAGCAGAACCACTACCAACACTGGACAAGATATCCACGGAGAAAAACAAACAAACTGCTGAGTCTGGCATTTCGGCATTCTCCCCCGAAATGATGGAAATAACGAATCTTTGCCACGAAATTGACTCAGTACGCAAAAAAGTGTCACAGATCGAGTGCTATGGGCTCATCAAAGCAGAATCCCCACTATGCCATCATTCTTTTCGCGTAATTTCAGAACGACGTATCTCTGGGTCCAGCAACTGGTCTGCAAAGTCATTGGAAACTCTGCTGTCCTCAGAATCAGAAAATATGCCAGGGTGGAGGTTCCGACACAAGCAGATTCTTGCTGCAAAAGTCGCCTCAGGCGTATTGCAGTTCTCAGAGTCAGGCTGGCTTCCTGATTTGCTCACAAGTGGCTATATTGAGTTTATGGATCAGATGGACTCTTCTCTGTTCGAGCACCCGTTCATGAACAAGCCGCTCTTTTCCACTGACAGAGTGACACATCAAAATGCTGCAAAAACTGCTTCAGGTATACCTCACGAACTGTTGTTCAGTCTCGGCGTTGTGCTACTCGAAGTGGCATTAGGCAAAAGCCTGCATTTTCTAAGGCGGCCTCAGAACTCTGGAAACCTATCTTACGTAGCCGTCGGCAACATCCCACCAGCATTCAGGATCGCTTTCGCAGCTTACAGGGATCTGCTAGCTGACTATGAGCTTGCTATCAAGCATTTGAACGAGGTCGAGCAGGCAATGGGTATGCACTATGCACAGGCTGTGAGACACTGCCTGAAATGCGAATTCATGTCTCCGGTACTCGATTTGGGACAGGATGAATTTAGGGAGGAAGTCTACCGAAAAGTTGTTGCGCCTCTGGAGGAGAATGTATCCGGCCTAAACATGAAATTCAAGGCGTCCTAATGTACATTCGAAATGTCCCATTGAGGACCTCGATGATGGTGGTAAGTCATAGCACAAATAATATGTAGCTATCACTGGGAAAGCGACGGCGACCAAACACCCCTTAACTCCTCCTCACCCCATCCTGCACCAAAGGCTTCATAGAAGAAAAAGCATACCGCGCAATCTTCCACCCCTTCTCACCCTCCTCCTTGCGCATAATAAACAACTCCTGATTAGAATGACTCTCACTAACCCCAGTAGCCAACATAGTCTTTGTCCCCTGCGCCGTAGTGCGCGCAAAAGCCCACTGTCCAGGACTCGTAACCACGACCTCGTCGACATCAAACTCAATCGTCAACTGCACGCTGGCGAAAATACGCGTATACGACTCGCGCAGCGCCGCAGTGCCCGCCGACGGGGGGAAGTGCGGCGCCAGGATCACGCCGTCGGACGTGTACAGCGATACGGCCTCGTCCACGTTGCGGCTGGCTAGGGCGGCGCCGTAGGCGTGCAGGGTCGAGGTGATGTCTTGGACATCGCTGTTTTTTGACGAGGAAGACACTATTTCCATCGCCGGTCTCTGGTCAGTTCTTGTTGTATCTCATGTATGTATCTTGCCATGGGTGACATTGGAAAACTCACTTATTGAGTAAAAGAATTAATGTATATGCGGGCTGCTCGGGCGTCTGAGGTATGTGCGCTTTCTGATTGCGAGTAATTTACCAAAGTCAGAAGAATATTGGATTGTCATATGAAACTTAAAAAGGTACCACTATGGTAGAACGTGTCTCTCCTTATTATACCATACTTTTCACTATGCAGGCTCGCATTAGGACAGCACAAGAGTGGGGGATCGGCTCTATAATGGAGTAGTCTCAAGACTATAAAATCACCATGGTGGGGGTTGGACATGCAAAGAGTGGGAAGCCGAGACCATGACTCAGTTGGTCAATGAAGACTTGATTTCAACTAGTTACTATCACAGTGGAAAACTTCTTTTTGTGCATCAACATGAGATTGTTCGTCTATGTACAAAATAGAGGTGAAGCTATAGACAGAATGGAAGAGCTCTTGGTGAAAAGCATTATTTACAGGTTTGAACCAGTGAAAATGGAGATGTAACAAATCTCGTGGTGTACCTCTATATAACAATTCTGCAGAGGTTGATGCTGGGTGAAAATGCAAATTCCTTCATGAATTCATGCCAAATACGAGAGGGGACTGCCTTGAGGTCAGACCACCATAGATATCTCGAGCCAACTGCTCATGAGATGATCCTCCAAAAAGTTCCTCAAAAATGACCCGAGACGGCAGAAAGCCTTGAAAAAGTCTCGTCTAGACAAAACGCAATGCCAGATGTAAAACGCCTTTTGCTCCAATGTATCGCTATTGGCGACCAATTATGCTGGTAGGGGTATCCTGCTTTTTTCTGTTTCCATGTAGGTCTTTGTTGGTTTGACTCTATCGTGCGCGACTTATGTGTAAAACACAATCACCACGTAAAACTCTCCTCCACAAAGTCAACGACGGTGCCATCGTCTTGCACAGCTCTTACGGCTTCCCGGACATCGTCCGCAAGCGCGCCTGGACCGCAGACCGAAACATATGTAGCACCGACTTGCTCCTCCATTTCCTTCTTCAGGACCGTCATGGTATTGGGACGACCTGGGTGCATCTGGACAGTCGAACTGGCAGACTGGATCTCCTTGGGGTTCTTGGGTCGGGTGATGAAGAGCTTGATCTTCAGAATCTCCTTTCGCCGGGGCATTCGGAGAATCTCGTCAACCCAAGGGCGGATCCATTCTAGACAATCGTAGTCTCGAATAATCCAGATGAGGGTAACCTTGCGGGTAGCAATAGTGCCTGCATTGAATCCCTCAATGATGGGCTTCAGGTATGAGAGTTGGTGAGTAATACCACTGGCTCCAGCGAAAAGGACGGCGTGGCCGTAGGAATCGATCTGGTGGTGGCCGGCGTAGGGACCCTCCATTGAGGCACGAAGGTTGATGGTGGGCTCGCCCGATGCGACAGCCTTGTTGTACAAAGCACGGGTGAAACCAGTCTGCGCCTGGATAATGAAGGAAACAGATGTGGTACCTCGGCGAATATCGCGCTCCGTAACCTTTTCCTGACCATCCTTGCCGTCGAGGCATGGGAAATGCTCGACCCAGGCAATGGAGAAGGGGTGGTTCTCCCACGGGTTGATATCCTTGAAGCGAAGGTAGGCGTGGCTTCCAGGAAGGACATCGAGGTGGCGAGGCAGGTGTAGAGTTACACGGCAGGCTTCAGAAGGCATTGCCGATACAGATGCCTCAGTGAAGCCTCTGCTGGACCAGTTGTTGTAGACTTGGCGGAACATGCGTCCGGCACGGTCGGCGAACCACAAGAGGAAGATGGCAATGACCCAGGGAAGCTGGGGAAGAGTACCAACGTTTGCGGTGACACAGTGAACCCAGGTGCAAGCAAAGATGATTGCGGCCAGGATAATGTGGATGTTGAGGAAGGTCTCGTAAAAGGCGTGGCGGATGGGACCAAGCGAGAGGACAAGCAGGAGCACCAGGGCGATGGTGCCACAGAATCCAGAGGCGATGAAACTCTCAGTAATGAGACGGAGGTTGACACTATCCCATCCTCCGTCGGCGAGTTGCACAATCAGCCAAGCAATGGTGTGAATGACGGTCTCAATGACAACGACACGGCCCATCCATCGGTGAAGCAGATTGTAGGTATCGAAACTGATCTTCAGCATACCAATCAAGGGGTTGTTGCGGCCAGCCAGGATAATCAGAGGCACCATGTTGACGGCAGCCAGAGTACCGGATCGACCACGAATCTCTGCGCACAAGGCATACTTGTTGACGGTCAACCACTTGAGGAAGAACATGTAGATCAAGTTGCTGGTGAGGTAGCCTCCGAGAATGATGAAGTGGAGACGAGAGGGCAGCGTGCCAATGCTGATGGCATTTGAGAGCTTGATCTCACGGTTGTGTCGCTTGTTCCATAGAGGGGCGTAGATGAGATGCTTCTTCAGAGCAGGCATCCAGGACCACTGGCTGTGCTTCCAGTAGACTTGGTTCTCGCCCGGGACGGACATGGCGGAGACCTGGCGCAGCTTGGACCAGGCAATCTCGGCGAGACGAATGGTTAGGACAATGAGGCAGAGAATACCAAGACTCCACCAGAGCATCTCCTTGAATAGCATGTTCACGGTCTGACTGACACCATTCAGAGAATGTGTGTAGGGGTCAATGGTGTTTGTCGCCGAAGCGGCGCTTTCGGTAGCGGTAGCCATGGCAGTCTCTCTAATGGCTAGAATTGGGGTGGGTGCAAAATCATCGAGTGCGGCGAACCGGCGTCGCAAGATAGACATGATGAAAATGATTTGGTGAATGAGTGAAAGGTGGGAGATGGCTACCGTTTACTTTCTCTTTGATCGATTGGATCGAGGTTGAACCGTTGCTGAATCCGGGCTTGGGAGGGACCAGTTTGTACTGGTGGGCCACAAGAGATCCTAATAAAGCCTCGGATGCAAGAAGATGGGGTCGTTATCAAAGACTTGATCGCAAAGGCATTATATTCGACAACAAGAGGGCGTAACAATTGACGAGTGAATGACTGCTTTGTTGTGATATCGAACTCGCTTTGGTAGACCAGGTGAGTGACGGCGTGGATTTGGCCGTGGACCGCCTTTGTTAGATACTCGCCTGCTGTCGATGGCCTGAAAAGACAAAGATCAAAGCCGAGGGGTTGTCGGTTGCTTCCAAGAATCAAGACCAAAAACCGGGAGATCTTCTTTGTCCGGCACTGGATGATAGGCTATTGGTGAGCCAGACGGTTGGTCCAATTAGAGTAGATGGCGGTTTTCCAGTACTAAAGATTCCCAATCACGGCCGTAATCTACAAAGTCGAGCGATGTGACAACGTGTATGCGTAGTGATGAAGCGGTTATTTGAGAGATGGGTGGTGGGTGTGTTGAAATTGAGCTGCCAGCAGCAGGATCGACGAGCTTGTCTGTGGAACCGAAAGAGAAGAGAGCACGAGAATCTCGATGTACCTTTTGTTTCGGCGACGCGTAGCCAGAAAGTTGGTTCCTTTGAAATGAGAGAAAAATAGGCCTAGTACAAATTCCACGGAGTAGAAAGTGATGCGTCCAGTGGTCGTCGATCGATTTGATGAAAGAGTGAGTGAGTGTGATTGTTTTGTTTGGTTTTTCTCCTTTGGAGGCGAGCTGCTTTGAGTGACTGCTGGTGAGTAGTTGAGTAGTGGGCTTGTTTGGTTTGGTTTGGTGGGTTAGGTACGACGAGTCGAATAAACGCGCGGGCGGAAGAAACCAAAGAAGTGGTAGCCTGAGGCTGGGCAGCACAAGCCAAGACAAGCAAGGCAAACGGACACGACCAAAGAAAGAAAAAGGTGGTGGGCGGAAGAAGAAGAAGAAACGGATCCAAATGTCAAATACAACAGGAAAAGAAGCAAATGTCGATCACTCAAGATCGGGCGGGATGCTAAGCTTAAGAGATTCACAGCATTGCTCTCATTGCAGTCACCAGCGGTCACCAGTGGCACCACCATTGACCATTGACCCGACCCCCTTGGACATGTCCCCAGTAAGAGACCCGTCCACCTACATTACATTTCTAATAGTAGATAGTGGCCTGGCTTGTAGTACATTAGGTAGCCAACATTCAATTGATAGCAGAAATGGGCCGTGGCCCGAACCTCGTCTCCAGTCATTCATTCCTCTCTTGGCCTTTCAACGGCCATGGGGTGGATATGCTACTATGGATTCCGCCGCGCCGCCCGCGTGGCCATCCTGTCATGTCTTTGTGCCTTCTAGTCCCAGCTGGGACAAGTATGCCGACGTTGAGATAGGGCCGGGGGGTATCCCACGCAGGCTGGCAGTCAGTCAGCAGATGGTGGCCTGAGCATGGTGCCGGGCGGCGCAATAGAAAAGACAAACGCAGCTGGCAGATTTTGGATTGATAGGACAGAGAAATCAGACAGTTCGAGGTAGACCGGATTGGTACGGGAAAAAAGGAGCGAAATGCTAGTTGATAGTGTGCAGTAGGTAGCAGCGAAGAGGCTCCACGGGCTTGGCATTGGCTCACAGCCCAAGATTCAGGAGAAGCAGTGCCAAAGAAGATCTGATAGGCGGCGCTAGCCAGGGACAAATTTGAGCCCACCCCCAGCCCCTACCAAGCAGATCTCAGGTAGGTCCCTGCTAACGTGCACCCCTGCATGACCTCCAGGGCCCGCGTCTGCCAGAATAGGTGAGTAACCACTCAACGACTGGACCTCGGTGGACGCCACCCGTTTCGAAACCACTCAAGTGGGCTCTCCGCCATTGGCTGAGAAGCCATCGTAAGCCACCCGCCAACGCTGCGCAGAAAAGCTTGCCCTGGTGCTAACGGCTACGCGGGCGCCCAATCGTCTTCCCTTTTGCCGCCTGGCTGTTGGCTAGCTGCTAGTTACCCTCTCCCACCTGCCAAAAACTTGTTACTTGGTCAGTTGTTAGTTGTCAAGCCAGCACGGCAAGGCGGCAAAGCGGTAACAACACAACTGCAAGTTCCATCATCATCCGTCAGCAGTGCAAAAGAAGTTGCTTCTCTCTGCCGAATGCGGCTGCTGCAACTTAATTCTTTTTTAGCCTTCCTGTTGCTTGTGTCAGGCAGGGGCAGGTAGCTGAATTCCTGAATCGGGCACCGGGCAGGGCCATTGATTGGTCACCGCTCCGTCCCCTTCGCTTCGTATCTCTCTGCTACCTGGGAGTCGTCTACTGAACCTTGTCCCTCAATATACAACAAACGAGCTCATCCCACGCAGCAACACGGCAACGACTGACAAACCACGCCGACGCCGACGCCGACGACGACAACGTCTCTGGTTTGCGCAATCACCTGTTTCTTATGCCACCTACGATCGATCGACAGCATTGATCCCAATGGGGCGATGAAGAACAGCCCGCATTTTTTCCGTCTTTATGTATTCTCTTCTGATGCTTAAACCATGGTGCATGATGGACAATCTGGGGATTAAGCCTCGAGATACGATATGTGCTACTAAAAATTCATGCTTGGCAGACAAAGTCCAAGGTTCATTGAAGCGGAGTCTTCCGATGCTATGGCTGGCTGGCTGGCTGGCTGGTCTGGTTGCTGTCCTGACTCCTGGCCCCTCCTCACCTTACCCGACACGAATAGAGACGACACCTTCACCATCCCTAGTCAGCAGCAGATACGACCTGAAGGGCAAGAAAAAAAAATCCATCTACCGTCCCATATCTAGACTTCTAGAGACTTATGCCAAGCCGTCCCATGTCGCTTGCAAAATAAACGAGTCATTCAGCCTCATTGCCATGGCGCTTCTTCTTCGCGTCTGCTTCCGTACAAGCGCCACGATACTACTGAGTGGCCCCTCCCCTGTGTGTGCTCCCTCCCACTATTGGCGTCGCACAGAGGACTTACACAACCGCGCGCGCACATGTTTATTACAGTATAATTGCTCTTCTCTACCTACCTGAGGCTGCTACGTACGATAATCATCCGGCCGAGATATCCTGCTGCTTGGCATCTCACATAATCTTGTTGGTTAAATTTGCACCAATCAGCAAGGACCGCGGGCCAGGTCGTACGAGCGAGACCTCGGCCAGGAGGCGCTGCTCGTTCGGATTTACCCTGACAACAGACACTATAAAGCGGGCCACAGCCAAATGACGTAAATTTCAGGACTATACTGTCCAATTAATCCGCGGGACATCGCTGGCCTTGGGTTCCAATGGGAAGATACCAAATGGATATTCTAGACAGCACACTATTCGGCAAATTCGGTAAGCTTGCGACACACCCCTGACCACATGGGTAGGGGTAAAGTTGTAACCACCGCTCGCCAAGACTGCCTTCAAAGTGTGTACAATGGGTATACGACAATCTAGAACAAGCCACGGAATACACAAAGATATTGCGGCGAGTCACGAGCGGAACCAGCCAGCCATACCGTATCTCGAGCCATGTTGCCTGTACCTGTATACTCCGTAGATGCGAGTAACACACCGTCGGTAACTATCGAGACCGAACGGAGCGCATTTCCCACTCCACATGGGCCTAATAATCTGCCTCTTGAGAGTAGTTTTGCTGGCATGTCGGATGACAGCCGAGCCAAGCAATACCAAGCTTCCTACCTGATGCCAATCAGGTGAAGCCATCTTTGTCGCTTCATGTCAGGCCATGTGCACTCTACCCAAATCGTCGGGTCAGTCGAGGGATCACTGCCAGCCTACGTACTTCCCTACACACACTACAGTGGGATGAATCCTAGTTGCTTGCTCATTGCTTTTTTCCGCCCGTTTTGATCATCTGTGTCTAGACTTGACCATTTCGAGTCACCACTATGGACTTGGCTCTGCAACTCACGGCCTCTAGAGAAATGTGATCAGGGCAACAAAGTCCTGAACCCTGAACTCTGATATTTAGTAGCAACAATCCTCGGCCGTGTGTTCCGATTACGAGGGCTGTAGATTGACCCTGCATTCTAGGTGCTTCTCTGCCAATACAAACTCCACACAACCACTATCACATCGAGCAAGAGACTGCGGTTGTTTGCATCTCACGTTCCATTTCCATTGAGATGGGATGAGATCTCGGCCACATGGTCAAGGTAGGCAACTAGAGTTGGCAGCCTCAATACCATGGCCCAATGTTGACACCCTCTCTGAACTTGCCGATGGTCTGGTGCAAACCAAGATAAAGTGCCAAAACAGAGCTACGATGCCGGCAGCTACAATAGCTACCCCAATAAGCGACGTCCCTCTTCCTGATTGGACGCCTGCCGCCGATCACCTGAGCATCTTCAATTGTCATCCAATACTTTGCTTGGAACCTGTGATTTCTGCCAAGCCTAAGCGTTGTCTGGATAAAATCACCACCACCCCCCGCGACCTCCTACTAATAAGGCTGTGCCTCTTATATCAGACCACACGCCTTGGAACTATGTGCGACATTGGTCGCATCATTATCACTCCACCGAACCTCATAAACAGGGAAAGAAGTAAGCCACGGCAATTTTTCTGTAACCGATGGAAATGCCTTCTTTTTTTGCCAAGTCACTTGATGGTGCTGAATATTGTTTCCGTGGCAAGGAAAACCGGGAGCAATAAGGAACATGCGCCAACACCAAACGCTGGAGAATAACCGGAAAGCCGGGCAATGGGAAATCCAGTGGCTTGCGAGTCAACTGTTCTTGTCATACCCGATACCATCTCGTTCTCGTTCTTTCAGTACGTGTGGACCCTTGGCACTTTGTTGTCAATAAGTAAGTCATACTCGCGCAAGAGACCAGTTTCGGTAAGATCTGCCAGGACCGACGAGGTGAGGGTTGAGCGAGTTCGAAAGTCCAGTTCAAATGTCCGGGGCATGACGCAAGAAAGTGTGATGCTTGGAGCGGAGGTTCAATAGGAACCATGTTTTGGTGCCCAGGCATTTTGTCTCTTGCGTTATCCAGCTAGAACATACCTCGCAAACTTGGGGTTGTGCAGAATGATTTTCATATGACGACCAGCCGAATTATGATAGTAAATATGCATACTAGTTACCCAGACGGTGTCATCTAGATCTCCTCGCGTGCCTGCCCTCCCTTTGTCAACTCAAAATGGTATTGTTGCTTCTTGTCCCCGTAGAATGCTTATTTGTAGATTCCGTGAACCACGGTCTCTGCAGGTTGTTCGATTCTACGAATTTCTCGTGATGCAACTTTGTGTGACTGCACTAGAATCACCATTCTTTCCATTACCGATTTGTGCCCGTTTGTGTCAAACATTACATGCATTACTTGGAAACATGAGAAGAAATTCAATGATGTAATTCTAGAGAAGAGGAGGTGTCATAGCTGCTGAAAAGAGCTCCTTTGTTAACCACAAGTCACAAAGGTCCAATGGCCGAGCGGTAAGCTCTCGAGTGCAGTGGCCACCCAGGTGAAAAGTGAATATCCTATGATCATACGAGAGGATCTTTGTTAGGGGGCTCGGGTTCGAATCCAGAGTCATCGCTCTTTTTTGGAGTTTTTATTCCCTCGGTGCATTTACTGTGTTTTTTTTTTTTGGCGTCCGTTTCATGTTTTCTGTCTCTCGTTTGCCCTCTTCTGTAGGTAAGATTTGAAGGGGGAGAAAGGGGGCCAGGAAATAGGAGGGGAGCTTTCTGGGGGAACTTCCCCACCCTTTTCTATTTTGACTAGGCACCTAGATATATATTGTGACACGTCAATTGAGGACTGCCCTGAATAGAGACCAGCCTACCGCAAATTGTTCAGTCCATATACATCATGATTGAAGATGGCAGATGATAGCAGAAAAGCCTTCTCACCAAAAAAGATTATCAAAACCGGGGCCAACTTACTTCAAAGCATCTGGCAAGTATGGGTGGCCACATTACAGGTGACTTTTGCACCATGGAGAATAACATATGATCCGATCGCCGAGCTACTTCAAGCTGACCAGTTCGTTACCAACGAGTCTGCGCCACTCAGTGGCTCAAGGATATCGGTGGCCAACGAATTGACCTCGTCATGGACGCAACGAAAATTGTCGGAGCTCTCATGGGTGGGCATCACTGTTCGTGGTGCGTCTCAAGGTCGCTGGCGCGCAGCTGCTGACATATGTTCTTCTAGTGCGCCCTGCTCGCCGGTATAGTGAGCGCTGCATTTTCGTGGAGAGACCTTGACCAAATGTTTTGGGCAACCAAGGGCTTGTGGTACGGGAGTCTCATCATGGACTTGACTTCGATCAGCCTAGCGACACAGCAGTCTTTGGCTTTGAATCGAATCTGTTGCTATTCCGACCGCTGGGCGCGAATCCGTGCAATGCTGGGAAAGCCGCAGGGCAGCCAGGGCATTGTCAGGCCTAGTTGGACTCAAATATACGTATGGCAAGTGCCCATAATGTTACTGAATATCGGTCTGATCCTATTTCTGGCTGGGCTGGCATCAGAAATCTTTGCTCACTTCGACTCCCCAATGTCATTTGACGATGCAAAGGTCAGTTTATGCTCCTCTCCAAACAGCAATACTTAGCTGATTGAGGTCGCGGGGCAGAGTTTGGTTCTACTGGTCCTGGCCGCTGGATTCTCCGCACTCACGTACTTGACAAGCTCTGCTTTGTTGTATCACCGGACACTTGAGGCTTCATCAAAATGAAATAAGCTCGTTGACGACGACTTACAAATACACTGATCAAAATAGATAGTGGACGTCTGCGAAGGCGATGACGCTTCGCCGTCATGGGAAGCATGACTCCCAGAATGTTCTTGGCAGAAGCACGGACAAATAGAAGGTCATCCGGTGTGATTTGACATTACAACTCCCACAAGTTCCATCATTAGTTTTGTCCGGGGTAATACGCCTTATATACCTGCATAGCCCCTTCAATACTTTGAACCAGGCCGAAGAAGACAGTAAAGAAAATGGCAATCCAAAAAGTCCACCACTGTACTCCATCCCGCCGATCGTTCCACCACTGTGTGACTGTTCGCGGCTTTGTGTCATCGAAAGCTTCCTTGAGCAGAACTAACCGATCTCGCCAGAATCTATACTTTTCTATACGCCTTACAGCTATCCCACAATTCAGAACAGACAAATCAAGCTCATCAGCATTTCCTTTCCTGCGATACCATCGCCCAACTTTCTTATCTCCATTTGGAAATAGGAGCGAAATCGTTTGTAAGGTTTCTTGAACAAACTCTGGCGGAAAGATGGTGCTAAATCTAAGAAACATAGTCAGCATAGAAGACCTTTCACCAGATAAACACATACTCTCTTTGGCGCTGCAAAAATGCCGCGTGGTGAAAGATCGTGACACGCCTAGCATCCTCTCTGACCAGAAGATGATCGGTCAAATTGGTTGTTAGTTGAACCTCAAATCCAGCAAATCGCTCTATATTCATAACGTTGAAGTTATTCTCGAGCTTGAGTCCATCGCATGGTAATTCTGGTCGGCCGGAGAAAAGGCCGACCGAGCCAAGGAAATCGTCAATAGTCCCGGTCGTCCAAGTAAAGGTATCGCGTCCGGTGTAAGCGTACTCGAACATACCAACGTCGATCATGAGTAGAAGGCGCAAGGCCAGATCAATGGAGTTGTGAACAACTTTTTGAACACTTCCAGGATGGTCGGCCATAAGATCACTTGTGATATCGGCATGTGGAGTTCGAAGTCGGATTTGCTTGACAACGTCGAGCAATCTAGCATGGTTAGTCAATGGGAGTTGCCTTCCATGGTGCATGGCCATGGTAGATATTTGTCTGCATTGGCGGCTATAGTAGCGGAAGTATGGTCCGAGGTCTTCCACGTGCGCTGTACCGAAGATCTCTTGGGTGATCACCGCCCGGACCTCCGGGGATAAGTTCTGCTCTCTCAATTCAAAATCTTCTGCCGCCATTGTGCTTCAAGCCAATGTCGAAGAGCTCTCTCGTTAGTGTTTAATTTGGACAATCTCTCAAGATATTTACTCTTGAGCGAAGGCAAGCAATTGATTTCGATTATCCTGCATTTGGCAGGTGATGATTGCGAGGAGTGGCATAAGGCTGTGGCAAGTGGTGACCAACCTTTCATTGGTCTGATATGGCGCGCCCGCCCATAATGGCAAAGACGGAGCGAAGGGGCCCAAAAGAGGGGAAACCAGAAAATCAAGGAAGTTGATAGTGCATGTCGATGATCACATCGGCCATTCTCTGGCACTCGCCTGCGCTTAGAAGACTCAAGCCACAGCGAGCTGCCCCGCTGCGTCAACATCATCAGAGCCTCTGCATATCGTATGCGAACATTCGATAGCGAGATTATCGACTCGATGGATCTTCAATGCCTTCAATCTTCCCACAGCTCGGGCGATCCACATGGCCACAGCCACAAGAATCGATAGGCGCCCCTTTAGGCTACCACAAGAGCTCGAAGATGTCTTGCTGGGAAGCCACCGGACCAGCATTGGAGACATACAATCAATTGGTACCCGATATCAAAAAGACTCTCTCCGAAAAGCAGGGGCCCGTTCCGAACTCCGACCTCATCTGGTTTCATCTCTACATGATTGGACCAGGTGCAGAAGTTGCGCTCCCGCATATCATGTTTGCTTGCGAGAACAAGACTGCACGAAAGAAGGCAAAGAAGATCATCAAAGAAAGCGGGCTGCTATCCAAACATCCTGGCATGTACGTGGGCGAATGGGCTGAGCCACCCGTCGTGGGAAATCAGAGGCTGCGTGGGTACAACTCATCGGACGATGTGATTGACGACCGATGTGCAGCTTCTTCTCCCAATCAAATAAGTGTGGAGAGCTTCAGTACTGGGAATCGCAAATGTGTTACACTTGAGTTCCACTGGAATGGAAAGAAAGCGCGCGCAACTTGCGGCCTTGGGTGGGAGTTGGGCGACGCGGAATACTGGTTGACGACAGCTCATGTGCTGTTCCGTTCTAGCTCCCGAGAAGCAGGACACGACGGCGACGATGATGGCAACGACTCCTCGGACGCGAGCTCTACAGAATACGAATTTGATGGATTCGCTGAGGACGCTGCACAACAAGACTTTGATATCGTGGGTACAAGCGAAGGAAGCTCGACTACATCGGCATCAGAGGATTCAGATGCCAAAGAATCTGTGGACAGCGGCTCAATCGATCTACAAGAACCAGAAAGAGTCGTCCAATTTATCGAAGCGACCGAAGATGGTTCACAGCAGTCGACACATGCCCAGATACAGACATTGGATATCGCGCCACAATTCATATCTTCAGAAGGAAGTCGCGAGAGCTTTCTTGATTACGCCGTTATTTCTGCAAAGCTCGACTATACCCTTTACAAATCACCGCTTGAAGGACCGGGTAAACCCAACTCTGATTACGGATTGCAGCTTTTATCCCCTGATTTAATTGTTGAACCTACCAGACAAAGGAGCCGTGCTCAAGTTCATACTTCCCGCGGAATACTGACAGCGGAAATTCAGAGAACCGGAACACAAGTTATCTTGCCTCATAGTACGGAATACCAGGAGGTATTCGTCGCATATCTCAGCTCGCCCGTATTAGACGGAGACTCCGGTGCCATCGTCTCCGACAAGAAAGGTATGGTCTATGGCCATATCTTGAGCGGCAGCTCAACAGCAACGGCGTTCGTGGTCCCAATGAGTCACATCTATAAGGATATCTATCTACGATCGCGTGAGATCGAACAGGAACATTTTGGCTGGAATGCGGACCTCCTAACGCTGGATGGTCACAGGGGTCGAGTTGAGTCGGTTCTGATATCACCCAACTGCCAGTTCGTGGTATCGATATGGGACGATAATGCGGTGCGAGTGTGGGACCTGAAGTCAGGCAAATCGAAAGGGAAGTTTCACGGCCACACGGAAAGACCCTATTTGTTTGAGATCTCATCCGACAATAAATTTGTCGCGTCAGCCTCATGGGACTCTGTCAGAATTTGGAACGTGCAGACTGGTCAAGCACACTGCGTCTATCCTTCGACCAGAGTCGGTTCGGTAGCGACTTCGCCAGGCGGCCAATTCGTGGTGCTATCACCCTTCGATGGGTCCTTGGAGATCCGGGACGTCAAGAGGAGAAAGAAAAAACGAGTGATCAGAGGACTTGTGGATAAGAGGAACTCAGTGGCAATCTCGCCTGACTGCCAGTATGTAGTTTCGACATCGGACATGTCAAACACCATACATATTTGGGACATAAGAACAGGCTTACTACGTCGCCATCTGAAGGGTCATACGGACTCGATCATTTCGGCGGTCGTGACCTCTGACAGTCAGTCTGTTGTCTCAGCGTCTCGTGACGGAACAGTCAGGGTTTGGGATCTCAGGAATGGCTCACCTCCGCAAATACTCCAGGGACACACAGATCGAGTCAAATCGGTAGCCATTTCTTCCGATGACAGATACGTCATATCGGCATCAGATGACGAAACTGTTAGGGTCTGGGACCTCAAGACGGGAAGACAAGAACGGATGCTTCAGGGGTTTCGTAAAGGGGTGGCGTCGGTCGCCATCTCACCTGATGGCCATTTGGTGGTGGCAACGTTTGAGGTGACAGCAGCATTTGAGAAAAAGACGGCGAGCATTTGGAGAGAGTGTATAGTACCGGCTGCTCGCTAGTGGACATACCAAGACATGGTACACGACCTCGAACGCTCGCCATTCAGCGATTTATTTTAATACTTCTGAAATTCAATATTTCTACGAGTCCCATCGTCGGGCCAACGGAATCGTGACAAAGCTACTGTGGCAAAATATGAGTGATAACGGAGGTTAGAAACATGAACAATCATCGTTTTCGGTATTAAAGATGCTTAAGGTGTCACTTCTACAGCTTCAGTGCCTTGCAATAGGGGTACAATAACGCTAATTGTTTTGATTGCTGGATCTCATCAGGCAAAATTATCTAACCCCCCAATCTTTTTCCCGATAGAGTTTTTCGAACTTATGCATGAGGAAATCTAGGCAAGTCCGTAAACTTAAAGACCTATGAAAAGTCTTACGTTGTTTGAAATGGTTGTTCCGCATCCACACTCTTCACCTCACTCACGACGCACCCACTGCGAAACACAAATTACGCTGTGCAATCAAAGAGACTGTTTTCCCATCGCAGCCGATCTTTTCTACGCTCACTTTCAAAGGACGTAAACTATCACACACCTTTCACTATGCCAGTTAAAACGAGATTCTTGGTCATTTCTGACACTCATGGCCAGGTGTTTGATGTCAGGGAGGGACAACAAGCCGATGTTGTCATTCACTGTGGCGATTTGACCGAGGAATCGAAGATCAACGAGTTTCGCACGACCATCGATCTATTGCGACAGCTCCCCGCACCTCTCAAGCTGGTCATTGCTGGCAATCACGACTTGACTCTTGACGAGCCGACTTTCAAAAAACGACTCTCTGAAGCACCACACGGCATCGAACCTGATCTTGTCGTCAAGAATTTCGGTGATTTTGGGGAGCCAAGACGACTATTTGATGAGGCAAAGGACGCAGGAATTATTTTTCTTGATGAGGGAAACCACGACTTAATTCTGCCGAATGGCGCGATGCTTCGACTTTACGCGAGTCCATTCACTCCATCGCAAGGCGGCTGGGCATTTAATTATCCACACGAAGGCAAGCATGACTTCGCTATTGGCGATAACGTTCATGTTGTTGTCACACACGGCCCTCCCCACGGGATCATGGATTATACCGATTCGAAACGGAGAGCAGGCTGTCCTCAGCTCTTTCGAGCGATAGCTAAAGCCAAGCCATTATTACATTGCTTTGGCCATATTCACGAGGGTTGGGGCAGTAAATTGGTCACCTGGCGCGACGATATCGGCGACAACCCGTCGCATTTTACAGCCATCGACAATAACCGATCGGTCATTATCGATAAGTTATCAAACTTAGTTGGTAACAAGTTCGATGACGAAACCACAGTCAACGCAAAGGAACAAAAGGCGCTGGAATGTGTCCGCAGAGGCTTCTGCAGTACCAGCCACTGCTCAAACGACACGGATACACTTCAACCCGGAGCACAAACGCTGTTTGTCAATGCTTCTATCGAGGGGAGGAATGATGAATTACCATCGCAGCCCCCGTGGATCGTTGATATTGAATTACCGGAGGCTGAGGCTGTGTGCTCATAATTTGCCACCTGAGCAGCCGGCTCAGGTTATTGGAAAGACCACAGCATATCGGAGGTATAATCATGGATAAAACAGTGACCGATAGCGTGTCGGCTCTTTCAAGTTCAAATTTTCTAAGAATCATTGCGGAGCAGAGGCAACCGGACTCTCGCCACATTTCGGCTTATTGGAGAGGGGCCAGATGAATATCTCATTATCACCATGACCGTCTCCTACATCTATTCCGCGGGTGTATATACCCAGACACGTCGGCCCTTTTCGTCACGGCCAGCATCGCGCACTTGGCCCTCGTTGCTAACGACTGCTCGTTCCTCCCCAACTGGCAAGACAACATTGAGACCGCCTCCTAACCAAAGAGGCTCAAAAGCACCGTGTTTCTTGTAAGTGGCTTTCACTTGAATGCTCTGCGCAGTTGCGGCATACGCAATGGTCACTGAGAATAAGTCTGCCTTGGCTTCAGGACTAATACCATCGTCCTCGAGCCAGTCATTCGTGAACCATTGTTCTTGTGCCGAAGTTGACGAATTATCATTTGACTTCTCTGACTCGATACTGGCATGACGAGTAGTAGGTGGAGGGAAAATCTCGACGCCACGCCAATCGTCCTTGACCAGGTTGGGGAACTCGGCATTGTCACCTGCGACGCAAGTGGTGGGGTCCGTCTTGCCAATGGGGATAGCCGAGCCGATACGCGCAATGACCGGGATCGAAGAGTGCCACGTGGACGAGATATCGTGCCACTGTCCAGCAGCCAGGAACTCATATGGCGCCGAGGTATTCAGGAAACCTGGGTCCTCACTACGGCCCGGAAGATAGACTCTAGCGGAGGACACGCCAGGCTCGTACACGCCGGCGATCAAGAGAGCGTCACCGAACCAGTATTGCGTGTCGCTTCGGGTAATCTCCTTGGACCATACCACGGGATCGGACTCATAGCCCCAGCCAGTCCATCTTTGCGGCGGAACAGCGGTCAGTGCAGACTTGAGCATCAGTGAGTACGTGTACGGAACGAGCTGGTATCGACGCTTGATTGCGTCACGAATGATTGGAGATACCGAGGGGTACTGCCAAGGCTCAATGACATCTCCCACGAGATTATCATTCGGGTTGGTCTTGTAGCAGTTGATGGCGAATCGTGGGGAATGAATTCCAAGTTGGATCCATCTGACTAAATGCTCGGGAGTGGGCTGTGGTCCTTCGAAACCGCCGATATCATGGCCATAGCACTAGAGTCTGCGTCAGTATAACACTTGAATTTTGCTCATTGTTGACTCACCTGAAGAAGAGAGAAACCGGCATTCAGAGCAAGTGCATTGGCGCCTTTCATGCCCTCCCAGCTCGTGACATTGTCACCACTCCAGGAGCTGGCACAATACCTCATCGTACCAGCCGTGGCAGATCGCGTCAAGACCAGCGGCCGCTCTTGGGGCTCCGCCTCGACTGTAGCATCATGCGAGCTCTTACCCATGAGCTCGGTATTCACCGCGCGGCCCCAGAGTCCAATATGCCGGCGGGCCTCACCTTCTGGGAGATCGACCGTCTCGAGAGCGCACTCCCAGTCATCCCGCGCAATATTGTACTCGTTGTTGTCATTCCACATGGAATCGATACCAACGCGCTTGAGGTCAAGCACGCCCTGATACCACCAATCGTAGCCAGCCTTGGACGTAAAGTCAATGTGACTGCCCTCGCCACTCTCGCCGCCTCCAGCACTCCACAATCTAGCAACAGCCGTCTTGCCGGTCCCGGGGTCCTTGAAAAAGGCACCGGCCTCCGCTAGCGCGGGATAGGCCGGATGATTGGCAAGGACATACGGCTTGACGTTTGCAAGCAGACGCACACCATGCGCGTGCGCCTCGCGCGTAAAGGCGCGCGGGTCCGGGAAGCGGTGGTAGTTCCAGGTCATGACATTGCGAGTCTTGGGCTCCGTCTCGGCCACGGTATAGCCAGAACTCATCTGGAACGCAGAGCAGGGCATATCGTGCTCCTCGCAGTTGCGAATAAAGCCGAGGACGGCATCGCAGGCCCGCACGGGCTCGTCCTCCATGGTGTACTTCATGCCGCCGCCAATGTAGCCCATCATGTAGCGGGGCACGCGCAGGGGGAAGCCGACGAGGCGCGCGTACGACTGCACGACCTCGGCGACGGTGCTGCCGACGATGAGGTACTCTTCCAGGCCGCCGTACGCCTGGCGGTAGACCTTGTAGTGGCCCCAGAGGCCGTCAATCTCGGAGCCGATGGACCAGCTTCCCCGGGCGTGCGACGTGGAAAAGATGCCGACGCAGCCGCCCTCGGGCGTCGCGTTGATGAGCCAGGGAATGTGCTTGTACAGCGGATCCGTGCGGTAGGCATCGTAGCCAAACGTGTCCGACGCCGTGATGAGGAACCCGCGGCCGCTGAGGTCCATGGGCGCTGCCTTTTCTCCGAGACCGACGTGCAGTGTGTCCTTTTTCCAATGCGTATAGTGAGCAATGCCATTCCCGTCGACTGCATAAGAGCGAAACGGAAGATCCCTATGCACAGGCGTGTCCACCCCGTCAAGACTGAGCGAGACGATTGGCGAGCCAGACCATTCGACGGAAGCTTTTACTTTTCCACAGTGAATTGTACGAGACGCTCCATCTTGTCCATGGGTTACTTCAGGGACGCAATCACCAAAATCTTGCTTTGGTTTCCTGGCAGAGGGAAAGGGAGGTAGGGGATGATCTGGGGTGGTGAAAGTGGTGCGGAATATATTCGAGCTCACTGCCTCAAACGTCCAGTTGTAAGTCTGGTCATTGCTTGAACCCGATTTAAGCGCAATGAATGTGTCATTTTGGCCGCCTCTATTGTCCGCTGCATGCAATTCAAATTGCTGCGGTACGCGCTCGTGCTGATTCAACATGTTTGAGGAAATGTCACGAGAATGTCACGATAGTAAGATTTCCACAGCGAGTTTTTATCAATGATCAAGAAGTTGGAGGGTACCATTTCGAGTCATGTTACCTTCAATATGACTGAATATTAGTCGTATAAGTAGTCGATAGTCGGACTTGAATTCCTGCGGGGTTTGGCTTCATGGTTCACTCATATTCGGCCGGTGATATCCCGTACGGATACGATCTTTGAACAAACCAGACGGAAAACCGGGCACGTTTCTTTGAGACTTGAGTTCAGACTCTCTTGGCCATCATCCTCCCGCCTTTGACTGGTCCACATGATGCTGCATTCGAGTGGGGATTGTTTGTGCCCCAACGGATATCGCATCGCGGGGAAAATCTCACGAAGTCTTTTAGCCAGTCACCAGGGAACGGGGGGTTAGAATTCCCCAGATTGGGAGGGAGCACTAATCCACTCTGACTACCGCAACTAGTGTAGGGATGCGTCCAGACTCCAAGCCTTTATGCGTTGGCACACACAAGTCTAGCTGTGGGTCGGCCGAGTCTTTGTACGGTAAATCTGATTTGGGTTTGGTCTACGCAGCATCTCTACAAGTCTCTTCTAAGGAAATGCCCTCGGATAACCTCAATCACTTATACGGAAATACAGCACTGGACCATATTCCCTGCCCAGCATGATAATGCTCACGGAGCAATGATATACACCTGGTTCAATAGTAAAATACGCAAAGATAGTCAACAAATCTTTGATATTATAATGTGCTTTTATAAATCCATTGTCGAGAAGGACACGGTTGATATACAAATTCCTCTCTCAATACTGGGCACAGCATTGAGCTTCACACTACACTCACGTCTCCGTCATCACATGACGATAACGGCTAGCTTTCCGCCGCCCCAAATCCAAATAAACAGCAGTTAAGCTCTAGTCAAGGACACGACCGGCGAGAGCCGAGTTACTCTTATCCTTGGTCTGCGTCTTCTTGAGAGCTCTGCCTGCCTGGATCTCGCCCAGGAAGCCGGCTGGTCTTCCACCCGAAGATGGAGCTGGCATGTCGCCAGCGGCGGGCGGAGGAGGAGGCGGAGGAGGAGCCATGCCAGGAATGGGAGGAGGAGGTGGTGGTGGTGCGTCAGGTGCACCGGTCGGTGGCATGGGCGGAGGCGGAGGCGGAGCAGCAGGGCTAGCCTCGGGCATGGGTGGCGGAGGTGGGGGTGCGGAAGGCGTTTCGTCCGAGGTGGTCGTCTCGGCTGGCGGGCTCATCGGAGGGGCAGGAGGAGGCGGAGGCGGCGAGGCGATTGCCGGCGACGCAACGGCGGGCGACGCCGTGTTGGATCTGTTCCCAGCGGCCGACAAAGGTCGGGGTGGACCCATCGAGCCAAATAGGAGAGAAGCCAAATGAGCAGCGCCAGCAGCGGGGCGGTCGTCGTCAGAGTCCTCCTCATCGTCATCGTCACCGGAACCCCACTCATCATCAGTGTCAGGTCGCTTGCGGGAGAAGTTTCCAGTAGGCTGAGGGACAACGGGAGCAGCTGCAGGAGCAGGAACCTTGTCCTGGGTCATCCGGTGGAAGGGGTTTGTGGACACCTCAGGCTGAGCTGGAGCTGGCGGAGCTGGCGGTGCGGCTGCGGGAGCATTCGTGTTGTCGCTTGACATCATGCGGTAGAATGGGTTCTTGCTCTCAGTCTCAGTCGGAGGACTTGCCACAATGGTGGGCGGCGCTGGGGCTGCCGGGGCTTCTGGGGCTGCGGGAGCGGCAGCAGCAGGTGGCGGGGACTTGTGCTCCTGTTCATGAGTGGGCGTGGAAGCCTGAGGTGTAATCTGTTCAGGTCCCTCATCGTCAGACGATGAATCGTCGTCATTCATGGCATCGAGTTGTCGTTGAAGTTCAAGCTCACGCTGGCGCGCAGCTTCGATCTCAGCACGACGGGCAGCAAGCTTTGCCTCCTTGTCCTTTGCCTCGGCCAAGGCAGCCTTCTTTCGCTTCTTTTCCTCTTCCTTCTTCAACTTTCCTTGCTTCACCTGCTCCTCTAGGGCTTTCAGGCGAGCGTCAGCTGCGTCTCTCTCCTGGGCAAGCTCATCTTCTTGTTCCTTGGCTTGTGACCTAGATGACGGTTAGAATCGACTGGAGAAATACGTATTAGTTCAATAGCATGCACTCACTCAAGATCTCTAGTTGCTTGTCTCTCTTCTTCCTGTTCCTTCTCGAGTCGTTCCTGCTCAGCCTTCTTGGCGGCTTCCTCATCTGCGGCTTGCTTAGCGGCAGCATCATCGGCCTTTCGTGCTCTGGATGGAGGAGGCGGGGGCTTTTTGGCAGCCGGAGGAGGTACACCTTGCTCTTCAGCAATTCGTGCCTGTCTTTCGGCCTCGCGCTTAGCATCTTCCTCTTCTGCTTGTTTGAGCTTGGCAGCCCGCTCGGCTTTCTCTCGCTCGCTACGCTGTGCCGCAGTCTCGCCAGGCTTGGAAGGGGCTTTGATGCCCAGTGCTGCCAGGCGCTCAGCCATACGTTGCTCTGCTTGCTGCCGAATGAATGCAGCTCGCTCCTCGGGAGTCTTGTAAGATGAGTAGGATTTGGCTCCTGCTCCTGCGGGGGGAGTCTCTGTTCTAGCCACGGAGGCAGGGCTGTCGACTCGAGGTGGTGCTTCGGCTCTGACGGGCTCAGCAGTGGCAGGTCGCCCGCCGCTACGGTCCTGGTTTCGAATACGAGCAGCACGGCTGGAACGCTGCAGGTCGAAGATGAAGTCGCGGACTTCATCCTCAACGCCCAGGGCATCTTCCCATCGTCTTTTCTCATGCTCATTAGCAGCAGTTTGAGCACCTTCCTTTAGGCCATCTTCTATGCCACGGGCAAAGTCTCTGACACTGTCCTCAACTTCTCGAACCAAACGTTCGTTGTTCTCTTTTTCGGTTCTGACCTTAATGTTCTCCTCTTCCAAGCGCTTAGGAGCATCAGAGTCATCGCCGCTCACGTCAATCTTCTTTCCAGTCAGAGCAGCAGTACGTTGCTGCATCATGGCCTTGGCCCGAGCCTTGAGTCTGTCTGACTCGGTGATTGCTCCACCTGGTCCAGTTCCTACAATATTCGAAGCACTGTTCGGGTGTGCCTTGGCATCCTTGAGGCGGAAAAGTTCCAGTCTGGCATCGGCAATAGCCTTCTCAACTCTACGGACTTCGGAGGCCACTTGAGGAATCTTGTCGGTAAGGTTCTGGAGCTGGCGCTTCATGGAGCGCTTTTCGGCCTCAGAATCTCCGCTGGCCAAAGCCGCATCGGGATGACCGTCAATGTCATCCTGAATACGTCTGATTCTACGGTACAACTCATCCGCCTCACGACGATCGCGTCTATCGAGAATGTCGTCTTCCTCCAAGGCAGACTCATCCTTGAAGTCCATGGCATCCAGAAGAACTTGCTTCTCCTTGATCTTCTTTCGTAGTTGATCCAGGCTAAGGTCATCGTTCGAAGCGACAGATGACGGTGACTCAGGCCTTGGTGATTGGTTGCCTACACGACGACGCGCTGAGGACTTATAGCCGACATTGTCGTCATCATTCTTGAACACGGTAGCATCCTTACGGCCAGCAGACCCAAAGTTCCCAGGAGTTCCACGAAGTGAATGGCTCTTCATGTAACTGACTCCAGTCTTTTGTGGAAGTAGTGAGGCACCAGAATTCTTCCTGAAATCAGCCTCCTGGTTGAGCATACCTTTCATAGTGCCGAGAGCTTCATTGAAGTTTCTTGTGGACGGCGGGACCAACTCTGGAGGCAGCTTGTTGGGGATTGGATAGCCATTGAGCTTTCGGTAGATTAAGTGCATGGCCACGGCAAACTCGTCAAGGTCTAGGCGACCCTTGTTTCCATGATCCGCCAAGGTCCAAATCCGTTCCAGGTCCGGTTTCTGCAGACCACTCTGGCCCATAATCTCAATTGCTACGTCGCCGCCAATATAGCCCTTGTGGAGACCGTCCCAGGCGCGGAACAGTTCGTCGTAGAGTTTCTTCTCATCTTTTGTGATGGCCCAAGGAATAACAGCATTGCCGGATAAGCCTGCGGTAGTAAAGCCACCTTGCTCGCGACCCTGCTGCGGCATCATTTGAGCCTTCAGAGCATCAATATTGGGCAGCCCACTAGCAGGAGTGTTGACTAGACCCCATTGTCCAGGCATCCCCGTAGGTTGGGCATTGAGAGGCGCCGCCGGTGCGCCTAGACCGCCAGCAAAACCAGTGGGCATGGGCGGCATGGGCGGAAGGGGTCCGTTATAGCCAGTGGGTTGCGGGTTTTGTCCCGGGTAGCCTGTCTGCTGAGGTTGCATGCCCTGAAATTGACCTGGGTAACCGGTGGCCTGGCTGCTCAATTGGCCGCCAGGGAAACCCGTCATCTGAGACTGCAGCAGCTGAGAGTTGGAAGACTGAGGCTGCGGTTGTACAATCGTCGGCGGCGCAGAAGTGTTCGTCATTGTGAATTCTGGGGCATTCGTAGCACCGGCCCCTGAACCTGCAGCATCATCGGCAATGCTGAAATTGATGATATCTACCATGCTAGACACCTCATTCTTGATATTATCGGGCAATGTTGCAGGCATCTGCTTGCCCACCATTTTCAAATTGCACAGATACATGGCCAGAGCAAACTCTGGAAAGTGTAGCTCACCAGACCGTGTCGTATCGGCCAGCGTCCAGATGTGCGACAACGAGTCACCATCCAGTCGCGATCGGATAAGAAGATCTCTTGCCTTCTCTCCTGACATGGTCGTTTGGCCTTCACCAACTGCTGACTTGAAGAGGGTCTCAAATTTGGACTGATCTTGCGCGGTAATAAATGACAGTCGAATGTTTGGGATCTTGTTCGAGGGCTTCTTCTCGGCTCTTCGGCCTGTCGGTTGGCTCTGAGCTCCGCCGGTCTTGAACGAAGCTGCCATGGCGGAAAAGCCCGTCGGCTGTGCCGTCATGGGCTTGGAGGGAGGGGGTGGGATGCCCGGCGCCGGCTGAGGGGCCGGCGCAGAGAAGTTGTTCTGCGGTGGCTGTTGTTGCTGCTGTTGTTGCTGCTGTTGTTGCTGCTGTTGTTGCTGCTGATTGAACTGCTGCTGATACTGCTGGGGAATCTGTGGCATCGGAGGAGCACCGGTTTGGAAGCTCTGTTGCGGTTGAGGCTGGCCCGGATAGCCGGTGAATTGCGGCTGGAGTCCTTGCTGCTGCTGGGGCATACCGGTCGCCTGTGGTTGCATCATACCAGTTGCCTGTGGTTGCATCATGCCACCTGGCTGGCCAGGAAAGCCAGTGTACTGCTGGGTCAAAGGAGCTTGACCAAAGCCCGTAGGCTGGGGAGCAAACGGACTCGGCTGCTGTCCGGGTTGTTGTTGTTGCTGCTGCTGCTGAGGCTGTTGCCCCATGCCAAAGGAGCTGCCATACTGCTGAGGGCCGGGGCGCAGGCTGTTGCCGCCGCCCATGAAGGAGTTGGAATTGGAGTACATTGTGTCGGGCGACGATGGTTCGACAAAGGGAATGCACTCCGAGCTTGTAAACAATGCAAAAGAGAGGGCGCAAGTGGAGCGTCGAGGCTCCTCAAACTGATGATGGAGGCAGAAATGGTAAGGAAGGAATTGATTGCAGGTCGAAGTGCAAGCAGGTGCAAGGTGTAATTAGGTGCAGATGACGACGGTCGGTAGGACAGGCAAGGAGTGGGTGGCTTGGGCCAATTTCGCTCGTGGAACCGAGAGGGAGGACCAGAGGCTAGAGCCGCTAGATAGAGCTAATGGAGCACACATCTAATGGGAGGGCCCACATCAGCCAGGGGGAATCTGGCAGCTTTGGCAGCCAACATTGAGCATTGAAGTGCTGGAACCTGAAGTGCCTCCCCCCGGGGTCTACTGGAGAGGTTGGTGCTTGGCGGCCTGATGGGGCAGCTTTGAATGAGACAAGGCATCAATCACGCACGTGCCCCCCTTGCGCCTAATTGGGTGCCACTCATTATATGATACAGTGAATCCCCCACTACTTAGTACTCTGGACCCCGTATACTTATAATGCCACGAACGCATGTATGGATTATTGGTCAATTAGCCACTCGGACGAATATGAACACAAGTGATCGTCCATTTCCATGATACCTCAAGAGGAGAAAACAGAAATATATGTCATCTCATTTCGATATCAATACAAGCAGTTATACCACCAGGCCTCTATGACAAAAGGTCTTTACACCTGGCTGCGCCAATGAAAAGTGTAAGCGCATTGAAATACTTTGTGAAAACTGAATGCGTACAAAGGAAATAGCCCAGACTCGAGATGCGGCTAAACGTCATGTCCCCAACCGTGCAACGAAGACTGTGCCCAGAATACGATGAAGTCTAAATAGACTTCTTATAGTACATTGATATGTCCCCAAAGTACTCGTGGTAGGGAACGGCCACTTCCGTATATTCTGTTTCCAACATCTTATCAACTTTGGGAGATTGAGGATCGGTGCTGGGGTTGATTAGTGGTACATCGCTCATGAACACATTAGAGACTTACGAAGGATACGGGTCGCCTTGAGAATCCCATACAATGATGGCAAGGCGACAAATGTCTGCAATGATTTGTTTAACTGGTATATCAGGAGAGATGGCTATGAGGATACTCCTGCTGTCCAGCTCCAAAAATCCAGATGGATCTTCCAGAACAGTGATATCGAAAATTTTCAAAGTTTCAACATCGTCGTCGGAATAAATCGGGTCTTGTGCGTAACACCGACATTGCTTGCTTTTTCCCCGACTTAATACAAACTCTTTTAGATCCAATAGCAGTGAATGCTGGATCATTGAGTGCTCATTAGTTTGCTGATCATATGACAAGGAGCCACATGCAAGGGCGACAATCTTGTCAACTGGTAGTGGAGGGATCTCCCTATCCCAAATGCCTTGCAAGTTCTTGAAATACTCTCCAGCGCGCCAATCTGCCCTCATTTCCTGGAGAATCTGTCGGGTGAAACCAGAGGAAGGAGTAGAGGTAGATGGGCACGCTTCAAGGATGATATCTTTTTCTGCAACGTATCCTAACGTGATGGGAAGATATGCCTGATTTAGATCGAAGTACCGAACGTCCTGCCCAATGGTAAGAGCTTGGATTGAATGGTACGAGATTCGAAGGTCTGATCTACATCACACCTATTAAGTAAGAATACTCGGGGAACCAACGATACATTACGTTCATGAGTCGTGTATTCTCACCTCTTTGGCTCAGATTGATCGCTACTCGTCAGAAATCCCCGGTTGAAAGCTGATAGTTCAGTCTCAACTCCGTCCAACCCGGTGACCGTGATTCTCGTGTCTGATAGCGATCTCGTGCGTTGCTGATCAAGTTGATCGCGTATTCTTTGTAGAGAATTCCTAGGGAATAGGGGGACACCTGCCTCATAAAAGGACCATAGCTGCTCAGAAACCATTTTCATCGTTGCTAAACGCCTTTCCCGTCTAGCTCCAGCAGCGATGTCCATGGCCGTTAGACCAGTCGTGGAGTCTTGCATTAGTCGTTATGGTCGAGGATGTTTGGCAGCAGAGCTTTCGTCGGTAAGTTTTCGAGAAATTTGCGCAATAGCTTTAATCATAAAATCAAGGCGCGGGCATAGCTGGAGGTTGGTGTCACATCGCAGTTGAATCGGATCGAAAGATCATGTTGAGCCAATGTTCAATGTATTGTATGAAAGTGCTGCAAGCGCTGCGGGGTAGGACAGAACGTGAAATTATGAATGCCCCGTTACCGTACGTTTTGAGTATAGATACTACGGTAAACGGTGGTATCTCCTATCTGACAAGCACGTTTCTTTTCACTGATCGCCAGAGAGTACTGAATCTGCACAAGCAAACCATTTATACCAGTCAAGCTTCTCTTATTTATTATGAGAAGGATAATTTGCCCCGCCATAACGTTCCAATTTCGAAAGAGTATTATTGATGATCCGGTCTTTGAATCAGATTTCTTCCAGTACAGATAGCATGAGCACGTATCATGAACCCGGATCAAATATGTGTAGCTGAAGCTGCTGTCACCTCAACTCACAGAACTAAATTTGGCGCGTGTATATACGTGCTACGTTTTGTTCGAAAACTATGCTCTCATCATGCTTACCGCGGCGGTTTGTTTACAACATGGCAGCTAGGAATGGGATAAATCCAGAAGATTTGTACTTGCAGTGCCTCCAGAGCGAGAACCGAAAGCTAAGGTAGCATACGACAAACCTCCTTGTATGCCATTATACCCAGCTTTGGCTTCGCTAAAAAGTACTTACTATGAGTGCTCCACAGGTGTTGATGGATAGCAGCATTGTCACTGGAGTCTGAAACAGCCAGCCATGACGAATATAATCGATCTTGCAGCATCGTAACGAATGATTATCATCAGCCAATGTAAGAGCCATTGTCAACTTATTACCCTGAAACTGTGAGGAGTGTTCCGAATGATTCGACAGCTACCTCGAGTGTTTGAAAAGTCTCGGTGGTAGGAACCTGGGTTCACAGCGTACTCCCATTTGGATTCTGGTAGTTCTCGCGCCGGAAGTTGAGTAGACCTAGTTGCATCTGACGATACCTAGCACCCGGGGGCATGCTGTTAGATTCCGAGAAAGCAGATCTTGTCCAACTACTTGAGCTGCCACCAGAGTTCGGAACATTGCAAAAAGAACAAGATGGTTCTCGGCCAGCATCAAGAATGCTGCATCATTCAATTTCCCACATACAACAAGTAGAAACGGCGTAAAGGGTGAGCTGTCGGAGGTGCCTGGGTACCATGATTTCGATAGCTGCTTGAACTTAGCAATCATAGGAGATACGACACTGATATTCACAATTCTCGATGCCTTCATTCTCCAATTCACATATTAGTAATTGTCTGCTAAGGGCAAAGGTCTTAGAATAATGATTACCTCGTAGTTGCTTGTAATAGTACAAATCGAATGTAGGTACAACTCTATGGATCCAGGCGAAGTTTCAGCAGCACGACTGAGCTGTCTGACAGGGATAAGCCAACAAGAATGGCACTCGATGCGAATAATAGGTCGGGCCGTGCAATTCATGTCAAGCAACATGTGCCTCAACGCCGTGAGTGCCTGTCGCGGTGCCGCGAACTTTCTCCGTCTCGATCGCGATATCGGTCGCGCGCACGATCCCGGTCGTCATATCTTCTGCTGGATCCATGGCCTGATCGCTCGCGTTCACGCTCGTGCTTGTAGCTGCTTGAGTATTTCTCTTCACGCTGCTGTCGCTTCTCGTTCTCGCCTCTACGGTATTCGTCGAGGCGAGGACGTCGCTCACGATGGCCGTGCTTTTTGGCTAATTCAGCCTTCTTGATCTCTTCATCCTCTTTGGCACCCAAGCCGAGTAGCGCAGGTCTGCGTCGAACTTCCTTCGCCCTTGATGTTTGCTTCGATTCATCGTAGCCCATGCCACGAAGCATGGCCATGCCAAACTCGCCGTCAGGGATTTGGTCGTACTCTTCAATAGTCGAGACTTCGCCAGCTGCTTGTACAGCCGCTTTGAACTCATCTGTTGGTGTCTCGGATCCCGAAATGACAAGCTTCTTCTGCTTCTTCGTATCGATCCCTAGAAGCGCGTCCATGGCATTTTGTTCCACTGTCTTTGCAGGGCTGCTTGGTGCCTTTTCCGGCGCAGTTGTAGTAGGCGCGCCATCACCATCACTCGAGGGGTTCTCTTGCGCATTTTCCGTGGGACTTTCGGCTGCAGACTTTTTGGTGATTGAGAGACCCCATTTGATATCCTTTTCGTGGTCTGCTGGCTCCGTTTCCCGATCCCGACCACCGTTTTGATCGTCTTGTTTCCGTCTTGCGGCTGCCTTCCAACTGCCTTCAGTCTGACATGCTATCACCATAGGTCGCGCGTCGGTACGGGCAGATTTGGCGTCTCGTTGTCGATCCTTGGAATCTTCCTTGCCTCCAATTGTGGTTACAGCCTCGTGACGTCCATATTTATTGTCCTCGTCTTCCGAGTCCGAGTCGTTGTTCAGTGCGTGCGATCGAGGGCGTTTGCCAAGCGCAGAGGGTGGAAGTGGCTGGCCAGGTTTCCTTGCGCTACTGGCAGACTTTGACGAAGTTGCTGTGCTCGAACCGAACTTGATCGCGATGCGCGGTGCCTGAGGAGTTTGTGTTGGGTCCGCCATGGTTTTGAATCATGCAGAAACAAAAGACGAAGATAGGCGTCGTAAATTGCAGCTGATAATACTGCAGAGGTTCTAGAAGGCAACTCAGGTCAGCAGTGGCTAATGTGGCTGTGCTTTCCTTGGAAAAGTTGGGTCGTGGCTCATCCTACGCAATATTGGCAGAAATCAGAATGCGTTGTGGCGCACATGCAAACCCTCGTATTAGCTCGAGCTACGGAACTCACATGAACATGAATAGCAGATGACTATTACCTACGCATCTACATTCTGATGTAGCTGACAGTTCAACTGCTCACGTATTCAGTGCATCTTTCTGATTGTAACTGGCGTTTTCTTCTCGTACAAGACGTATTGCAATCATTTTTTCCAACACTATTCCAGTAACTGCAACCTCCGCCAAGCTGGTAATGATGCTGGTGCTATTACTGGTTGGTCATTGGGAGGCTTTTTGGCCCAAATGACGTGCAGAACAACAGGTTCGCCCATCACCTCCACCCGGGTTTCGATTCTCGAATAGAACAAAAGGTCGCAGGATTCTCTATGAAGTATCAGCAGCACACGTCCCCAAAGCGGAACTAGATCTCGTCGATTTTAGATCATGCCTCCTTAAATCCCACTTTCTTCCAGGGACTTACTTCGCTGACGCATATTGCTATCGGCGAGCATGATGGTGAGAGAGATCGTAAGTCACTGGAGAAGGCTGGAAAGGTAGGGTGTATTGACATGCAGAAAACGACTTTGACCTTTTTTTCAGTGTCAAAAAGACTTATTTCAATAGTTTCCTACTCTTTTACCAGAACTCGCCATATCGAGTATACGATCTATTGTCACTTTGCTATTATGCACGCTGCAGAGCAGCCCGCGTGGAACGACGCCCTGCCAACTCCCTGACTCTTGTCAAGTCGTTGCAATCTCTTCACAATCAGGCTTTGGCTGACTTTTCGTTGCATGCATTCTTCTGCTAACCCCAAGTCATGCTAGCGACTGCAAAAAAGCGCAGTGCCTCCCTGCTCTTCCCCAAGTGCTCCATACTTGATTCCCTTACCAGTCAAGACAACTCAGGAATGAGGGGCAGCCAGCCAGCGAGCCAGCAAGCGCATCGATTACGTACAGTCGCGCGCTCCCTTGCCTGTCCCGCTGCCCGGTCACTGATAACGCACTACCCGGAAGGTACCTAGTTCACTCACCCACGAACGCTTGGCAGTACATTAAGGTAGTAAGAGGGGGGATTAGCGAGTGGTTATTTTGAAATTTGCAGCCTACTTTTTAGGTACAACAGCATCGTCCAGTTCAGTGTTAGCACTTATCGGGCTTCAGAAAATCGCTTTTACCTACCAAGACCCGCGCGTTCTACACTGTTTAGCACCTCAAGCAGCGGCGAGCATCACCACATCACCGATTCTAGGTGGGTGAAAATTCAAACTTGACGACGACTTCATCAATTCCCCACCTCAACGCCGCCATTTTCATTGTAAAAAATTACATTTTCCATCTAAACAAACTCCATTAAGCTTATTTGCATCATCCGCTCGTTAAAAAAGCGGATGTTGCTGTCGCCGATGCTATGACTTCGGTCGTGCCCGCCGACCGCGCGTCAGTCATTCAACGAAAACGGGACATATGCGGGTATGTAATATATCATCTTGTAAAGCTCGTTTTTCCGATGCAAACGATGTATAATGTGCCATATTAACGATGTGCAGGTCAATTCGACAGTCGCGCAAGAGGAAGTTGAGGGAACTATATGCAGTCAACACCACTGTCTTTAATGACCTACCAAACTTGACTCTCGGCCAACTCGATGTCCCATCTACCGACGATGTCGAAATCAAATTTCTTGAGGCGAATGAAATTTCCAAGTCCGTATAATTCCATTATTACATTTCGCTTTTGGTTTTTAATCGTCGCGTTCGTGTCGCGTCTTTCCGGCGCCCTCGCGCGGCGCAATCACCTTGCTAACTAACAGACCACTACTAGGGGACGCAAACTGAACGTACACACCATTCCGCCACGTGCCAAGTATCCATTGGGATCCTTCTTGCATCATGCTACCCTTGATGCTAAGGATAAGACTGCGACACAGCCAAACCAAGTTGTGACTCACGATGGCGCGAACCTTCTCAAGAACAAACCTTCAGCAATTCCGTCGTCTACAAGCAATGGCCAACGACTTTCAGTTTCATCACCACGCTCACCGAGTGAGGCTGCACCTAAGCAGCCCCCGAATTTGCCAGCAGCGTCAATACGTCCTCAACACTCATCACAGCCAAGTCCGCACCCACCTCAATCGATACCCGCGCGAGAGAACAAAGCTGTGGCCGAAGCAAGGCTTCCAGGTACCCAACAACGTCCGATTGCAGCCAGTTTGAGTAATAAAGATGCGCCTGCTTCCTCAGGAAACAAGGTTGTGCCACCAAACCGTCATCATGATCAGTCCGCACCTGTTCCCGAGGCCCTGAAGCCAACTCAGACCAACATCCAGCCTCCCCAAGTGCAAACGGAACCCAAGTCGTCCAATCACGCTGTGCAGCAGGAGAATGCTCACAAACCGCAAGCATCTGGGCAAGTACCTTCGAGTATGCCTGCTGCAAATAGTTTGAAGACCACGGGAAACCAGCCGCTCAACACAGGACGAGAGCCGACCCGACCAGTCGATACATTGTCTTCTCCGAGTTCTACGGTCCACACAGTGACTACACCTGCAGTTTTGGAGACCTCCAATACAAGTCCTGAAACCAACGGTTCACGCTCGGAGGAGAGGCTGGCTGGTACGAAACTAGGCACGAAAGTTGAAGGAAAGCCAGAGGAGATTCCATCGGCACCGGGGCAGAAGACGTTTGCTAATAACACCTCGAAAGAGCTAGAGGCACAACTTTTGCAAGACTCAGCTGATGCTGCAGCATCTGGCAAGACACAGAATACCCAAGCAGTCGGCACCGACGCGACTTCTAAACCTCAAGAGAGGCCTGTTAGCACTCCAACAGAAAATGCTATTCACGTGGCACCTGTGCCGTCTTCGACTGAAGCTGCCAAGAGCATCTCTACAACGACTAGTGATATAGATGGGCAGCGAAAGCCGTTGGGCACAACCGGTGATGAGAGCGCAAGATCAGGATCAGATCGCGATGCTTCAGCCACCCATCCGCCAAACCGAGATCTACCACCACAAGTTTCGACAGGAGGAAGCATACGACAAAAATCAGTCGCCGAGATTTTATCTGGGCCCTCCTCTAAAGATCTACTAGCAGATCGTCAGTCTCAGGTGCCCATCACGCCAACTTCACAGTCCCCGAGGCCCCGTGCCAGAAGTTTCACGGACAGACAACGACTCAAGGAGAAGAGCAGGCTAGCTGGCGTAATCTTTGGAAAACAGCCACCTTCGGCGTCGGACGGCGATAAATCTTTGGTTCATTCCCGAACAAAATCTGCAGGTCAAATGCCCACTGACGACTATTTCACCCCTCTTTTTGTCCAAGGATTTTCTAGTGGGTCGAAATGGATGAAGCCGTTGGAGCAGATCCTGCACCACGCTCACAAGACAGTATCAACTCCAGATGCATACCTGCATATCAACGAGAGCCAGGCGTGCAAGGTTCTCAAGAGGGTCTACCATTTACAGCAGCAGGACAAGTGGTCATTACGTCAGCCGAAGAGATGTCCAGAGCCAGTCCGACAGACCAGCCAATGGGATGTTCTTTTGCAGGAAATGAAATGGATGCGAACAGACTTTCGTCAAGAAAAGAAGTGGAAAATGACTGTTGCGCGGAACCTAGCGTACGCTTGTGCCGATTGGATTGCATATCCGGAGGAACGAGCAGAGCTTCAGGTTCACGCTGTTACCCCAGACTTTCCTCCCAAGGCAAAGTGGGTCGACAATGAGCTGGTATTCGATCGAGATATTGCGATGGTTAGCGGTGATGGCTTGGATGTTGCCGAGAGCCATGGCACCCCCGACTTGATTTCCTCTGCAGACAGCAACTCTCTCCTGGAGCAAGATGAGGAGCCTCACGACAACATTTTAGACACTATTGCCCCCTCGGCCATATTTACACTCGATGACCACGAAGTGATATTTGGACTTTCGGCATCTCCACACACGGATCGACTTCTGGAAGAGTTGCCACTTTACGGGGCACCACTTCAAATTCCCGATACAGATCTCATCACACCCAAGCATGACCCTGATGCTCACTGGAAGCGAGAGGCTTTGCCATTGAGCAAGTTCGTTGAGGGACGTATGGAGTTGACGTCAAATGAGCCGCCACGCAAGCGGAGCCGATATCAGCACGCGCAAGAGGACACCGACGAGGAGCCCTTATTTGATCAGCCACGTCCCAAAACTCAGCTCGAGCCTGAAAACCCCGATGTTGCATTGTTCCGAAGCGACAGCAAGGCTATGCGAGACCGTTTACATGCTGGTCATCAATTCCGCCCTCCCAGCGAACATACGATGCCCTTCCAGACATTTTACGAATCCAGGACATGCTCGCAGTGGACAGTTAGTGAGGATGATGAACTCAGAACCTTGGTGCGCGAGTACTCTTATAACTGGTCACTCATCTCGAGCATTCTGTCAACCAAGTCCATTTTCCCCTCGGGTGCGGAGCGACGAACCCCGTGGGAATGCTTCGAACGTTGGGTCATGCTTGAAGGTTTGCCGCATGATATGTCCAAGACACAGTATTTCAAGTTGTGGCAGAACCGCATAGATCAAGCCCAACAGGTCATCCGGCAGCACAATGCCAATGCTCTTACCCAGCAGGCACAGCAGCAGCAACAGCAACAACAACAGCAGCAACCCAACGGATCAGCTGGACCAGTCACACCTATCATCAGGAAGCGACTTTCGTTGCCCGTTAAAGTCGAGCGACGTCGTAATCAAAAGCATCTCACCATGATTGATGCGATGCGAAAGCTGGCCAAGAAACGAGAAACAGCGGTTACAAAGCAACAGCATGCGGCAAATGTGGCCCAGATGCGCAAGCAGCAAGAACCGGCTCAACCGCGCGCGGGCCCCATCAAGACCCCGCGAGAGTATAGTATCATGCGATGGGAACGTGACCAAGCTATGGCAGAGAGGTTGGCTGAGCGAATGGCAGCGCATCAGCAACAGCGCATGGAGGCACAGCGTCGAGTACGAGCAGCCAACACCAGTGCCCCAACGAGCAATGCTAACCCCCAGTTGCAGGCCGCGTTACAAGCCAGAGCACAGCAAGGTCAAGCTGCACAGCTGCTTAGCGGGCAGACTCCCCAGGCGCCGCAAAATACACAGCAGCTGGGTGCTACTCATCCGCTCGCTAATGTGAACCGCCTCAATGCAGCCAACCAGATGGTTGTCAATGGTCAACCTCGACCACGAATGCCAATGCAGCAAGCCCCTACCAGTAATGCCAGCATGGGTCCCCTGAATGGTGGACTTGTTCCTCCTGTGCAGATGAATGGGAACGGGCAAGTTCAGATGCCTGTCGTTAATGGCCAAGCCAGAATGACCATCCCCACTCAGCCAGATCTCAATCTTGTCATGCAGGCACAACGAATTTCGGAACAGCAGCGTCAGGCAGTGCAGATGCGTCAAGTCCAACAGCAAAATCATGTGCCCCAGCAAGGAAGTCCTGCTCTGCAAAACTCGCCGCCCGCAGCGCAAATGCGAGCAGCGGTCGCCAATGGCGTAAATCAGAAGAACTACATGAATAATGCCCAAACACAGGCTCTCATGGCACAATTTAATGGGGCAACAAATCCGGGCTTGTCCACGCCGCCTGCTGGGGGCTTGAATATGCCAGCTGGTCAATCTTCCTCGCCCAGGCCTAACACCAACATGACCCCCCAGATCCATCAGACATACGTGTCGCAACTCCAGAACGTTGAGGCGCAGATAAGACAGACACATCCCAACACTCCTCAAGACGTTATACGGCAGATGGCGACGCAGATGCTGCAGAACAGACATAACAGCCTGACGCAGTCTGCTATGAACGCTGCAGCCGGAGGCCAAGGGCAGGCTATTGCCAATGGGCCTCATCAATACGCACAACTGCTCAGAGCTCAACAACAAGCTCAAGCACAAGCTGCTGCTGCTGCTAATGCACAGCAGCAAGCACAGTCGCAGCACCAACGTGCTTCGAGCGGCGGCAGTGCAACACCACCAGTGCCGACAATGCCAAAATGAGGTATCTAAAAGGCGAGCAACGGAAACACTTCGTTGAGGACTCAAGGAAGGATACCTGGTTGCCTCGTGCGTTCGTTCGGGATGCCTTTTACTCGAAGACCACGACGCCATGGCACTGGGCTCTCAAGACAGACAATACTGCAAAAGTAAACAAGTAATGGATTGCTTTTAGGAAGGTGTCAGCCAACCTGAGACCATGCGCTGAAGTCATGGTCATGTATACAACATGCCAATAGTAGATAGTGTGGCGCGATGAAGCGCGCAAGCACGCCTTGCATGATGAGGACAGCGACGAACATGAATATGAATACATTGTCAATACAATTCTAATATTAATCACGTCTCTGTCTTGTCTCGCCAAAGCGAACAACGTATGTAATTGAAACTTTTAACAATACTGATGCTTACCATTGGAGTTCGTATCTTTATCTGGTACGACAAGTAAGCGATAAGAACATATCAGTCTTATCGATTATGGCGGCGGAATCCGGGCGCCCCACTCAACTTTTTTTTTTCCCAGTCTGCTCGCTGCGACAGGTTCTCAGCTTATGATTTCCAGGTCTTCCTCGATTCGAACATCAAGAATTTGCAACAGCACAAACCGTCGCAAACATGGCCAACAAGAGAAAGAGAGCGGAGCCTAGCAATGGAACTGCCAAAGAACCTTCGGCAGCCACCACCACCAAAAAAGCCAAGAAATCAGAACCCTTTACCGTCCAAATAGTAGCCGGCTCTTACGACAGAGTGCTCCACGGTATCACGGCCACCATCACGCCCGGCGAAGACAAAGCAGACTTTGCCGACACATTTCTGTTCAACGCCCATTCTTCCGCCATTCGATGCATTGCCCTCTCCCCACCCTCGGCACCCGAGCCCGGCAAGGGCCAAAAGGTTATGCTGGCGACTGGCAGCACCGATGAGAGGATCAATGTGTTCAACATCTCGGCGCACCCCCCGAGCCAAAAATCAAAGGACGAGCAGGACCTGCTTTCCAAGATTGCGCCCCGCAAGATTCTCGAGAATTCCAAGAACCGCGAGGTCGGCGCTCTACTGCACCACAGTTCTACAGTCACCAAACTGGCTTTCCCGACAAAGGGCAAGCTCATCTCCGCGAGCGAGGATTCCACGATCGCCGTGACGAGAATCCGAGACATGACGGTCCTGAGCAGCATCAAGGTGCCGATTCCCAAACAGTTTGGCCGGCCGAGCGGCGACACGGCGGCAATGGGCGGCGCGCCCTCGGGCGTCAACGACTTTGCGGTACACCCGAGCATGAAGCTCATGATCAGCGTCAGCAAGGGCGAGAAGAGCATGCGGTTGTGGAATCTCATGACGGCGAAAAAGGCGGGAGTGCTCAACTTTGGCAGGGAAACGCTAGCTGCCGTGGGAGAAGGAAGACATTCAACGGGCGAGGGCAGAAAAATCGCATGGGAACCCACAGCAGCAGAAGAGTTTGCCGTGGGCTTTGACCGGGACATTTTGATATTTGGCATGGACGGCACGCCGAAATGCAAAGTCATGCCCGACTCGCGGACAAAGATTCACGAGTTCTCATATGTCCCCTTGGGCGACAAGGAAGAGGACGGTTCTCTTTTATGCGTATCTACAGAGGACGGAAGAATCATGTTCTTCTCTACGAAAACAGAGGACTTGAGCGAGGTCACCACCGACGACGACAAGAAGAAGGAATCGCTATCAGTCGCCCAGTTTGTTGCGCAATTAGGTGGAAAGGCCGCAGGTGTTCAAGGACGTATCAAGGACTTCTCTGTGCTCAAGCCTTCCGAGGACAGCGATGAGTTATACTTTACCTGTGGCAGCAGCGACGGCAAGATCCGCGTTTTCCGGACGAGCCTTGCGGAGCTGAAGAAGGCCCAAAAGGTCCAGGACAAGGAGAAGAAGCAGGTGGGCAAGCTGCTAGGAGCCTATGAGACGCAAAACAGAATCACTTGCTTGGAGGCATTTGTTATGATACCCAGACCCGAAGGCATAGAGGATAGCGAGGACGAGCTCGAGGATGATGACTCGTCGGATGAGGACGATGAGGACGACGAGGACGAAGAATGATTGAAAAGTAATAGTCAATATATGACTGGTTGAATCCAATTCTGGTGTGTGGCTCATGCATGCAGATATGATGAAAAGCTGCTGCCTCTTCGGGCATTTTACTTGTTTGTGGCTGCACTCGAATCAGACATGTCACTCTGGATAACAGGGAAAATATCCGCCGAGTGTGTTGCACAACATTAAACACTGATATGTGAAGGGCGGCGGGGTCGGATACGGCCAAGGTTGCTAGACTTTGCTTGAGTCACGACTGAGCTGGCGAGTTGAGGTGTAAGAAAATAACTTGGATAGGTTGGATGCTCAATGACCCGATTGGGCGATATGAAGCAACGACATGAACACAAAAGCGGCACGACATGGCCGAGTGCATGCATCGTATCGCGGAGAGATAGAGAGGAGTATGTGATTTGCGAAGCCCGGCCAGACCTGGGTAAACAACAAATGATCAACAACCCCTCAACTTGCCCAGAGATGTAGTGTTGCAGCAGGAGATCGAAAACAATCGGGCGGCACCACCCAAACCACCGCCCCAGTGCCGGACAACATGCGCCGCGAGAAGCGCATTCCTTCGCACTAGGTACCGGTCAAGAGTGTGGGGTAGCGCTGCACATCAGTGGGCAGCTAAGAGTCATGCGCGTCGCCCGGACTGGAGCTGGGGCGTGCTGGGGTTCTTGTTAGCAGGGGAAGCGAGGGGGAGCGAGGGGAGAAAGCCACTGAGCGGGCCAGCATGTGATTCTGACAAGAATTTTTTAGTCTTGTAGCGGCCATGGAAAGCAGCCTCAAAGGTGGAGTGTCGAAGGCGCCTAACCACAAATCTCGTGTCCCTGAGACCATTGTACGAGGATTGAGCCAGGTGCCCACTGGCAACCGGGCGGGTGGTGGTTCAATGAGACCACTAAAGCAACAGCTCATTGTCAGCTCAGGGCGTGTAATGTTTTGGCCCATTGTGCCCTCAAACAGGCAAGGTCGGGTCTTGCAGCGCCTTGTCATGTACTTATTTCCGCCGAAGCTTCATTCGGGTTCGTGCCAGTCAACAAGTGGTTCCAGTCCAGTCCAGACGAGAGAGAGAGAGAGCACTGAAGAAAAGATGAAGCCAATGTATGTACCTTGATCGAATGCAACCCCTACTACCAAGGTACCTCGAGACCTCCTCCATTACCTCCTAACCCCCCTCTTTCTTCAGTGCGTCTGGTGCAAATCAATCAATCAATGCTTTCCCATTATTCGTTTGGTTACTCCACTGCTCGAGCCTAAGGTGTCTCAACCCATTTACGGTACCGCTTGGATGCAAGAATGAGGAGAAGAAGAGAAGGGACGAGGAAGAAGAGGAGAAGTACCGTGGTTCATTCATTTAGTAGGAAACTCTCGCCCTATCTTCTGTCTTGTAAACACACGAATTCAACCTTCTTTCACACTCCAAACATCATACACACACTTTGTCTGCCGCTACTTAAGTGAATCCATCTGGTCTTATTATTTCTTTTGCAATCCGCGTCTGTTGTGTGGGTCGAGGGACCTGTCATAGTGCCAAATCCATCCATCGTCCCCAATCATATTACGGACTATATCCCTACACCCTCAAGCGAAAACTAAACCTAGTGCTTGCTGTCCCAGCATCGACCAGAGCTTTTTTTCTTTTTCCTCTCTTCTTTCCTTCACAATCTGATGCAAGTCAAGTAATCTCGCGTGCAACAAAAACGAGATCCCGCGCCCTCGGAACCTTAGCCGACAGCCAATTCATATCTGCATGTGACCCAAAACATCCGAGCTTTCCCAACGGCCGAGACATCTAGTACCAGCTGGCCAGTGAAGAGGAGGGAAAGCAGCACCAGCAACAGCCATTGTACACAGTCGCGAGCTTCTTTCAGCCATTGCGACCAATTCTGCCACAACCCTTTGCTTATGAGAGCAAAGAGGGAAACCGCAGGAATCGACGGCAACATACATACGTGGTGACAGTTTCACCAGAAGCTGTCTTCGAGAAACCCAAAACAGCAACGAGCCGGTCAATCCGCCGAGGGGCAGACGAACTAGCAAAAAAAGCGACAACAAACACGTCCACGAAAGTCATGTCTGCAAACCAAGACGGTCCTCCGCTATTGCGGCCGATCCCCCGCCGCCCTTTCAAGCTCAACTTATCCGGTCCGACACCACCGGAAGACGAAGACAATGACGAACCTCAGGTCGTAGCCCACAGCCCTCCACACACCAGCTCTAGTGGAATGCTCAACCTCGACTTCCTCAACAGGCGGCTCTTGGATCCGAGGTCGAATACGCCAGGGCAGCATGAGCCGGGTTCTGCATCTGGGGATATTAGCCGCGCGCAATCCTACATGAACCTCACGAGTTCGACCCTATTTGGTATATACTCGCCCACGACCTATGGGCGGGATCGATATGACCAGGACGAAATGACGACACCCTGGGGCACGGGAGCCGAGACACCAGCGAAGAAGTTGAGCCTTGACGAGCCACATTACGAGATTCAAAAGGAGAGGGGGAGGCGGATGCGCCGCCGGTCCTCGTTACATCCGACATCAAGACCAGCTCCGCTGTCCACGCCCGCGACGGTCTTTTACATGGGACTGAGGTCGCTGCTGCTGTTTGGGCTTGGTATACTCTACGGCCTCATGATTGTCAGTTTTCAGGACAGACACAAACTGGGGAGGCTACAGATGGACGAGATTAGCCAGTCTACGGCATCCCATGTTCCATTCATTGCATTCTGGGGCGTCGCGGGAATCGCCCTTGGTGCCCTGCTCCCCTGGTTCGACGGCGTTTGGGAGAGCGTTTTCGGCCAAGACGACCAATTTGAGTCAGCCACGGAACATGCAATTAGCTCCGAGGAGGATGAGGAAGATCAAGCAACCGACTGGGGATTGGCTATCCGAGGAATTGGTGCCTTTGTCGGTATCGTGTTCGCCATTGTAAGTTGATGCGTCCAAAGCGCCCGTCCCACGGGTGAGAGAGAATCATTTGCTAACCACTGTTGACAGCGGAAAACGCAATGGGCATCCACAATGCAACTCTCGTTGAGTCTGGCCCTGGTGAACCCCTTTCTGTGGTACTTGATCGACCGCTCGAAGCCAGGCTTTCTCCTATCGTCTGCGGTTGGCCTGGTGGGCTCCGCCATTGTAATGAGCCTCAAGCCAGACATGGTACCCGCCCCCACCAGTTTATTGTCATTTGACGGCCAGCAAGCGAACTCCTCCTCGAATGGGGTGGACCCGCCCACTATGCTTGGGGGACTAGCGAGCCAACCCGCTGTAGAAAAGGGTATTTGGATGCTGAGTATCCTGTTTTGCTGCTGTCTTTGTTTTGGTAACATTGGGCGGCGTCTGGCATTGAATCGGTCTGCAAGCACAAAAGGGAGGTGGGCCGAGCAAAAGACTGGTTAAGTAATATTGGACATGGGGAGAAAATAGCATGATCCCCCCGGCCTCTTTTCTACCATGTACACCTATGGTTTGAAAGAGAGGCTTTTCATCCAGGATATTAGGCATTCGGCTTGCGCATGGCAAAGCCATAAAAGGATTTGGGATTACATAACTTCTCGGCTCATTCGGAAAGGCGATTGGCATGGTCTTGGGACTTGTTTGGATATTCGGGGAATCGGTTTGGCTATGGGTATTGATATCAGCGCAGGCATTTGGTAATTTGTATTGGATATCAACGGACATGTTGGCCGGGATGGCAAGGAACGTGTATTACCATTTTGAGTAGCACCAGATCCAAAGCCATGACTTTACCATCTCAATGACGCTGCTCTCTGAGCTCTCTACGACGTGATGCCGTGTTTCTTTCCTGCCAATTGTCTGCGATGTTCTGGAATGAACTGGGGCTTGCTGAGCGGCCCGTAAGAGCCCAAGAGCTATCATGCTTGGTTCCGGGCGGATCTTTGCACCGCGCCGTCGCACTTTTGCCTGATGTGACAAGTCTCGTTCTGAAGCTCTTGACTGCATTGAGGATGTATGCAAGATGTTGGCGAGAGGTATTACACCTGTGGCACCATCTCAACGAGGTCTCGATTCGCGCTATCATCGCAGAAGAATCAGCCAGGAGACGGGAAGGCCTACATGGTAATGTCCATGTTGCGCTAGAGCCAAGCGTAATGTTTCGTGACAAGTCAACCCGGTCACTTCCTTGGTCGTCGTCTTGCCTAGGAGAAGCTCGCTGTTGCCTCCGGCATGATGGAATAGGGGATCCCGAAAAGGTCAATATTGGGGGCCCAACAGTGAAGTACCTGCGCGGCACATGAACAGATTGCCCCCTTATAGATCACGTGAACTTGACGTGGCCCAGTCAAAGTGCTCACCGATGATGGTAATAACTATTTGTGAAAGCGAACCCCTGATATGCTGGGTCGCGGGACCCGAGTTCCCTTGATAACACTCATGATCTATGCCTTTAGTTTCGTAAGCGGTGACGAGTGTAAGATGTCGCGACTTCTAGCCATGTCTATCGTTGATGGCTATCGCTTTTGGCAGTCCTCAAAGAATTGAACCGTCGTCGCATCTGGACTGATTTTGGAATATAGATCTCATCATACGGGGTTGCGATGAATTTGTCTTGGCCAAGAGGCCCGGCTTTCAACGTATGCGACGGATTGTCATTGTCACAATCGTAAGATGCCACGGAAGTTTGAGAATTCTTCGAGATCAGATCTCATGCACAGTCATTCAAGAGTTTTGTGAGTATTTTGCGACTCATCTCGTGACATGATCAGAATGCTTCTTGCCTCGACTGAGATTCTCTCGTCGGTCCACCGTCGAGGTTACGGCAAATGGTGAAAAGGATCTGGAAGCAAAGTACCAAAGCGGAAGCCTGGAACGATACCGTGGAATGCTGGTCATCGTCAAGGGTGGTAACAAAGGATATACAGTTCCTTCCAGTTCTGGAGATATCCAAAGCAACCCTGGGCCGATAACTATTAGAAACTGATGATCATCTACTCTAAGCCTTGTGAGTGAGTACTACGTGAAGGGAGACAAGACTTCAATGATCAGCTCCAGAAGTCTCGTCAAATATACCTACAAGACAATGTTAGAGTCGATAGTCCAAGAAAGCAAAGGCGAGTCACAAAACTGTCCGACTATCACCACTCTTGAGTAGACCAAGATAAAGATGGACTTGATCGGTATCTACCGATTCTTCCGCACCGGCAATATTGGAGCAGATCCATCTTCAAACGGACTGTTACAGAAAATATTATGTTGAATATACACATTTTGATTGTGAGTAGCGCAGTCCATGTAAGTACAATTTGATTAGATCTGTTGCAGAACAGGAACTCACGGGTAGGTAGCTTCGTAGACTTGACCAGTCACTTCTCCCACAAACGAGTAGAATGTTCTAATTTTCATATCGCAATGATCGATCTAGAGTGATCGCGGGTAATGCCGTGATTTCAAGAGTGCTGTATATGTCAGGTGGCAGAAAAGCTCGCATTCCGAAACCGGTCGAGAGCCCCAAGGAATTAGTGAATATACCACGATTTGCCGACATAGATAGTTGGGTCACTAGTCAAGCAAGGATGAATGCTATTCTTTACTACAGGCAAAGTCTAGAAAGATTGAGCTCTTCTAGAAACAATGAATTCCAGATTCAAGCCCTGGGTTCCCTCCCAGCACGGCATGTCCGTCCGCGTTCATGCTATGGAAGACGCAAGTTGGAGGGCGCGGGAATAAATAATGAAACCCGGATACTGTGTCAAGCAGATGGCAGCATTAACCGTGTATCTGGAACGATTACTGATCCATATTGGCCTTCCAACTGCAGCTGTCTCGTTCGGATTTTGAGTTGTTCTATGATACGATCATTGACTGGCAAATATCAAAAAGGGGTCGTCGACAAATCATGAGAAGAAATTGGTTGGGAGTTTCGGACTAAGCAGAATGTAATAGTCATGACTTGCCTGGATCTGAGACACGTAACCACAAAAATACCGGTAGCTTGTCGTACCCAAAATGCAGTCTCAAAGTTTATGCGTACAACGGCTTCGAGTGCCAAGAAAGCTGTCCAAACGCTGCTCAACATATTCTTGCGGACTTGCCTATTTTATCGTCGAGATGAGACTGAAGATACGGGATTTCTTTTTTTGTTTTACCCAAGGTTCGTATACCAAAGAATTGCGAATTCAGCCGAGGTTCATCGCAAATATGCGAGATATGTCGAATAAACTCGGCACTATGATCTTTGTCAGAATCCCACACTGGCTCAGCTCTGACAGGACGTCCGCTGAATCATGGAATCCTGTCACTGAAGTAAAGCACTGAGTGGTGGTTGCATAGGTACAACCACTTCGTTAGGCACGCTGAGGCGAGAATAAGAAAATCTCAAGAGGATGAGGCGATGCCAAGCGACGTGATCCTGAGAGGGCGCGCAAAGTCCAATTTGCCGAAGAACAGAGTACCGAGTCGTTGACCACCTTCGCCTTCGCGGTCAGCGTGAAGTCGACGCATCATCACTGGCTCTATTTGGAGCTCTGGACTTTTGAGTGTGAAAGTGCTACACCAGGCCGAGACAGAGCGTTCGAATTCCATAGGTCTAGCTAAACGCCGAAAGCTGCAAGGTCAAGCCACAAGGCTTAATATTGTCCCAAGCAACCAACCATTGCTCTCGGTTCCCAGTATTATAGAGGTAGCGTTTACCAGCCTTGAGGATATGCAGCCCCTAGAGTCCTCAACGCTGTGGCTTGAACCTTGGGACCTGGAAAGGCTGGCTCTGCGTGAAGACATGCATTTGGAGAACAGCAGCTTGAGCAGCTAGATTGCCTAGGTTAGACGGCTGGCCTTTGGGAAAATTAGGGGTCCGCGCCGCCTAATGAATTTCGAAAGCCAGCCGTGCGCGGAAGAGCGCCGCTGAAGTCCATTGGCTCTCGGCCGAGACGGGGAATCAACCTCCGAACTGCTACAAAACATGGCTGAACTTCGAGTGCTGTTTGGCACTCTGCTCCATTTGTCATTCGGGCGGCCTCTACTCAAGAACTGGGGCAATATATGACTCGCATACTTGGTCCAGTGAGGCGAGTGCCTGGCCGATGGTGGAAGTTGAAGTTGGCAGTAAAGAACACGAGGCAGCGATTTCGTTAGGATGGAGAGATCTAGGAGATCCATTCAAGCGTCATAGGTGAGGCTGAAAGGAGCGCCTCCCTAATGTAATGGAGGGTAGCTGACCTCGAACTATCTGGGTTAGGGGAGTAGCTCCAAGGCACGGGTATTGCGGGACAGAGATCCAAGGACACGCGGCCCTTTGGCTTGTTTCCTGGGTTTTGTTTCCAGGACAGAATTCTGCCGCCAAAGAGAGGAACCTCATTGCCCATATCCATCGCGGTTGCGGCAGTAGGTGAATCTGCACGAGCCGGGGGGCAATTAGATTTGAGGTGCTCAAAGGTGATAGGTGCGAGGACGCGGCGCACGTGCCGAATGAGGTATCAGACTTAGATCTATGAGCTAATAAAGGCCGCCGGCAAGGACAGGTCAGGGTCTGTTTTTGCTGGGGCAGGATTTCCAAGGACGGGCCGGCGTGTTGGGTTGGCTTGGTTGGTTCTCCTTGCGCTGCGAGATCAGGTCGGCATAGTCGGTCAGGTCTTTGAACAAAGAGGTAGAGATGCCGTTAGCGGTATGGTCGCGATGAAGCTCGATTGTCCGGCAACGGGTCGGCCCCGGGAATCAGAGCAGCAGCAGAGGATCAGAGCTGATTCCTTCACTATGCCCTAGGCCCCTTAGCAGCCGCTAAGCTAAGCGGAGGCTGAGAAGTCACTAATGAGCCATTCGGGAATGTCAAGAGAACTAATGGCAGCCATGTAGCGGTACCTGTCGCATTCCTGGGCAAGTCAACCGTCAAAGAAGCTCTAGGTCGAACTTCTACCGTGCATGTGGTAAGCCAGGGAGCTCTAACAGCTCTAATAGTGCGCTATCAAGAGCATGTTGCTGATCTTGGGGCATTTCTAGGCAACGAGCTTGCGCCAAAAGGAAACGGATGAGAAGTGTGCCGTGTCCAGACTGATGATGAATTTTTCGTTTCACCGCCGGGCAAATGATCGAGATGTTGTTGTATGCTGTGCCCAAAGCAGGAACACTCGAACACATTCTGCACCTCGAAATGGCGACATGACAATAGCGTGGCTAATGTATTGCGGCGCGTGGCTTGATTATGCTGCTGAAAAGGTGCGCAGTGTTGAAGCTCGAAAAAAGTCGTGACGCATGTGAGTACAGGGGTCCGGGTCTAGATGATTCAATCCATGTCAGCGTGGCAAGCATGGCCTTTGGGCGCCCAAACCCTAAAAATGGTCTTCCTGGAGAAGACCGACAAGCTGGTAGACAGCTTTCGGGTGGTTTGAGCAGTGTCTGTTTGGCATCTGGATATTGACAGCCACTATCACGACAGTGAATATAGCAACTGGCATTGTTCTTTTTCGCTTTCTTTACCTTCTATGCTCTAGATTGCCCCTTGCATCTTCACAAACGGCCAAAGTGGCTGCGTTTTATGCAACTCAGCTATATTTATCCCCCAAGTGCCCCTCCCCACGCGCGCCGAGCTCGCAGGTCAGCCAAGTACGTCACAAACTCTGGGGCTCGACTCCATGGGGCGCGGTAGTCAGCCAGTATTGTATGTACTACCAGCAAATATAGCAGTCATCGTTCTGTACTTGGACGATAATAGCAACCAGCTCGCCATTCTCTGTATTCAACTCATCGCCTCTGCAGTAAAACAAGACTTGAATCCATCTTATTTAGTAGTTTGATCACATATCATGTTTTTGTGCGTCTCTCTTAGATTGAAAGCTAGGTACCTCTTCCAGATACGGAGAGAAGTTGCAACCCGCGGACTTACGAAAGCATCCAAGCGTCGGCCAGTAAAGGAAAGAGCGTACCAAGGCACAAATTTGCTTCAAGTTTACAACGTGTTGAATCTGTTCTCTTCTTATATGAATCGTAGACAGGCAAACTATCGTGTGTATGTCCAAATCTCAAGGACCGATTGCCTATTTGGATCAGGTCCCCTCAACCCGCGAATGTAGGGACTCTTTGATCTCAGCACAGTTTCAAACTTATTTTTTCTGTTGGCCATTTCTCTCTCTCTCTTAATTTTTTGACTCTCGCGTGGACGATTCAAGGGTCCTGCAGCCAACCCGGCGGAAGCTCCACATTGTAGGTAATTCTGTATCCTCGACTCAGGCGGTAACGGGCGGGTTTCCAATCAATGCTTGGCAAAGAAAATGGCAGAGCCAAATGCGTACCGTAGCCGCAAATCTCATCGAGATCTTCGGCCGTCTTTTTGCACCTCTCCAGCCAATAGCATCCCACCAAACCTCGACAATGGCCGTTGAAGTACCGGTACTGACGCATTCTCGTCGGTCTCGCAAAATACGTACCTCTTTTTCTCTCGTCTCGTCTCTCTTCTCTTCGCGTGGTGGCTCACCTCTGCTCAATTGCCTTGAGACAAGCAGGGCCCCTACACACGACCCTAGGGCCCCTCCACACCCTTCTGTCGGGACGCAACGCACTTCTGGATTTGCGCATACATGTATGATGACCTCCTACATCTTGGACAACGCGCCACGCTCCGCAGAACTCCGTTTGAACACGGCCCAAACTTTTGTTATACTACCATAATCCCAAATGCTCTGAAAGCTGTCTGCATCTCCCAAACGCTATTAGGCGTCTCAGTCACTACTACCCGGTTCTCCTGCTGATCCCCAATCAGCCTTCGACCAAACGTTGCCCCATGTGGATACGAATAGCATCACCAAGCTGTCACGGCGATTACCATCCTTGAGGAGCTGCCACTGTTACTGCTACTACTACTTTTGATCTACACCAGACCTACCACCTACCACTACTTACCCTCCCTCTTCTAATCAGAAGATCTATCTCGGCAGGGATCATATCCGTCCAGCGCATTTCAGTATCTATGCTATTAACAGACTACTCGACGCTCTTCTTGTCTATCCTAATTCATAGCCGTCATTGCCACTGGTCAACCATATTACTAGGGACAGGTTCGAAATAAGCTTGCATACATTCTGTGGTTTGGCATCATACATAACCGAGGAGCATCAAATTGGGTTGCCTGCATCTGCGGTCTTGCAATCTACATAACATATATATTTTTTGAGTTGATCGGATATACGTGCATCGTGGCGCAGATATAAGGCCTCGACTCTAGCATACCTGGCACAAGGGCTTGGGTGCCAAATCACTTTCATGTCCTCAGCTCAGGCACGCAACAGCCCGCCGATACCAGCGTCGTCTACGTCGTCCCGAAGCCCCACGTCTCTGTCTTCGCGCTCCGAGAAGAGTGACACGCCCGTAGGGAACCCGGTAGGCACCGAGGATGTCGCCGCCGCCTCTGCTCTCCTCTTGAGCGGCGCCAAGGACGTCCGGGAGATTATCAGGCTGGTTCAGTGCGGCGTCTGTTCTCGCATTTTGCATCATCCTACAACCTTGTCTTGCGGGCGCAGCTGTTGCCAAAGCTGCATTCCACCAACCTACCTACGAACCAACATATCCTGGCCCGCTACAGCCAACCGCCTCTATGGCTTCGTATGCCCCTTTGAAGAGTGCAAAAAGGAGCACGCGATTGGAGATTGCAGTGTAGATGTCACCCTTAACAAGGTTCTTGACATCATACGCACAGCCGTGGAACGGGATCGCGAGGTTACGCTGACGCAGAATGTATCAACTCAGATCGTCATCCTCGATCAGTGGACCGTTGCAGGACTGTCGCCGATGGAAGAAAAAGGCGTCACGTCGCAAGTCATTCAGGGCCGGCGAATCGTATCGACTTACACCTTGGCCGAAAATGGGAAGCTGGATTACAAGTGCGAGGTCACCTATACTGCAATTGGGGCGACCGAGGAGGAAGTAAGTGAAGGCGATGTGGCTGCTTTCACCAGCTTGAAAGAATCGGTGCGCACGGAAATGGATTGCCAAATCTGTTATGCGCTGTTCCTCGACCCAATCACAACGTCATGTGGCCATACCTTCTGTCGGAATTGCCTGAATCGGACTCTTACTCACTCAGAGCACTGTCCTATCTGCCGGCGAATGCTGTCTATTCAACCACACGCACCCTCTGGCTCCGCGCCATCGAATCGACGTCTGACGAAAATTATCAATGGATTCTGGGCGGACACGATTGCGGTACGAGCACAGACAGTTCGAGTCGAACTACAAGCCGAGCTAAGCGGAGAGTTCGATATTCCGATTTTCGTCTGCACGCTCTCATTCCCGGCCATGCCGACATTTCTACATGTTTTCGAGCCCAGATACCGAAGAATGATACGACGAGCCATGGAAGGGGACCGCACTTTTGGTATGGTGCTCGGCTCGGCAACCGCTGGCCCCGATGGTCGCAATTTTTGTGAGATAGGAACTCTGCTTCGGATTGTTAATATCGAATTTTTCCCCGATGGCCGGAGCCTGTTGGAATCAGTTGGCATCTCACGTTTCAGAGTTCTTCGACATGGCGTGTTGGACGGCTATGTGGTAGGAAAGATTGAAAAGATTGATGATGTCAGTCTAGCTGACGAGGAGGCTATGGAAATCTCCGAGACCATGAATGGCCAAGGTGTTCGGGATTTCATTCAGTCCAGGAGTGAAGAGCCAACAAACGCCACCGATCAGGATCCGCCCCAACAACTGGAAGAAGCAAACGTGCTTACTGTCGAGGATCTTGAGACCAAGTCTACACGCGAACTTTTGGAGATTGGTATTACTTTTGTCACTAAGATGCGCGCGCAAAGCGTGTCCTGGTTGACCGCGCGAGTTTTGGCAGTCTTCGGGGAATGCCCGAATGATCCTGCCTTGTTTCCCTGGTGGTTTGCCAGTGTTCTCCCCGTTAGCGACGAAGAGAAGTACCGGCTACTTGGAACGTCAAGTGTTCGGCAGCGCATGAAGATCTGCTGCCGGTGGATTGTTGAATGGGAAGCAAGCAGATGGTGAGCATATCCTTCTTGGTGCTCCTCTCGCCATATAACTCCCCTTATACTTTCCCCCTTCTTCCTCTCGTTTCGACTTTGGACTACTCCCTGCCAAGGGTCGCTCAGCGGAATATTCGAATTCGGGATCCTACTCTCACTCATTCTTTTTGGAAAAAACCTTACGTTGACGGATAAACTCCAGGACCATATCAGATTGCCTTGTCTTATGACTGGCCCCCATCGGCGTGCTTGTGTTTTTGGTCCTCGCGTTCATCTTGAGTCCTGACGCACGGTAGACTTCACGACATTGGGAGGTGTTTTTGGCGTTCACATTACTTTCCTCCAAGGCCTTCATCTTGCATTTCAGAAAGACATCATACTAGTGATACCTTGCAGCGGATTTTCTAGAACCGCTGCAACTTGCATTTGATTTTTTTCATTCTCCCAGATTGCATATATAGCGCTGCATGTGGGTGCAAACATGTGCACCCACGGATATATATTCTAAGTTAAGACTACAATCTGTCCCTTTCATGCTTGCATTCTTTGATAAGTTGAGAATGGTGAAATTCGTTAGGATGCGGCATGATGTTAAATGAGGCTGATGATCCCGGCACTCCTTGCGCAGAAGAATCCCAAGCATATTGTGAGTAATCAAAGGTATATGGTATTCATGCTGAATCTCTTAAAATTTATTGTGTGAACTCTTACTTGTCACAATTACGAAGATGGTTTCATTTCCCATGACTCATCACTAGCGTCGATGAAGTGGTTGTGGGAGTGTATGAACTGGTAAATAGTAGAGCGGATAGACCTACTACTCATCAGCCAGGCCCTCGGGTATGTTTCTTTGATTTTTGAAGGAATGGCCCTCAAGCGTCGGCGATACATTTTATATTCGCCCCTCTAAAGAAGATAGGAACCAAACATAATATCAATATCACGTAGTCATGCCTCGCCGTTCTTGGGAGTCAAACGTGGGTGAGTAGAAGGCATGTCACCATCTGCAAATCCGGCTGGACCCATTGCAAGATTAATGCACACATGAGCCATTGATGCCCGAATCACAATTTTTATTCATGCTGGTAAACGCCTTTACTATCCAATCTATGAAAGCCAATACGAAACTGAAATCACTGGGTGTGTGCTGCCCTCTGTGACGCGCGGCTGCGAGGTATCAGGACTAAGAAGCACCTTAAAGTGAGAGGTGAGTTCGTGATGCTGCCATATCATCAAGGTAGTGCCTGGCACCGCATAGCTTGCGAAGCCTCTTTTAATATCTCGAAGGATGGATCATTGAACTCGAGAGATAATGTGATGGTTCTCTCATTCGAGTTTTCTTCTGAGCTTTCCACGTATGCTCGGAGAGGCGACGATTCAGATGATGCTGCATCGTTTGTCTTGCATCTCTTAGTATCAGAGACACCTGAAGTATAATTTTGCGCATCGTCCTTGTTGAGCCGTTGTGCGGACTCGACTACCTCTGCAGCTCTACTATGCTCGGCTCGACAGTTGATATCTGTAGCCTCGGTCGACTGCATCGTTGGAGGAGCAGACACTACTCCTCTCGAGTCGTATTTCTTGAGGTCCTATTGCACAAACTTAGTACTGTATCGACGTGGACTAAGAAAAATGTGTCAGAATTGTTTTGACGTATGCTTGTGATATATGCATACGTTGCTTTGAACCCATGAACACGGTTCATATGAGCTACGAACTGATCAACCGTCATGGTGCTGTGCACTTCTCGGATCTCCGGTTCGTATCTTGTCCAGAGATCATCTGGTATTTGTCGGCCTTGACTTGCTTTGGTCCTTTCCATCTAAGTCCTCCATGGTCATCTATCTTGAAGCGATGAATTGTCCGAAGGGGGCACTCTGTATGTGATTTGCTGTCAAGAATTATAGTTTTTCTTGAGCATGAGACGCAACTCCAGTATAGCATGCGGTCAAACGCATTTGGGACAAAGTTGTTTCAAAGTTGGAATGCTTATTATAAGCTAAGGAAAAATAAGCCCTCCCTTGGATACCACTCAACTTTGCGAAACATACATAGGGGGAGATTGAAATATCATTGTGTATTATTCATTATTGCACATGTACTTTTCCTTGATGCAGAAGCTCCCTCGTCTGGCTGAATGTGTAGCTGGTCTGTGTCGAATTCCCAATGACCGTGTTCAGCACAAGGTGCAGGTGACGCTAGTCTGCTGCCAGCACTTCCGGTATCAAGTTTCAGGACCCATCTTTCTCACCGTTGCACATCTACAACCATAGTGGCATGCTCAGCCGCCCCTCCGTCCCCCACGCATATACTGGTGGAGATTCTATTATTAGTGTGCATTTGCGGCTCTCTGGTTCCGCCCGGATTGTATGCCCCTTCGTATGAACTTCTCGCCGCATCTGGCCAACTCGCCAAGGTCAGTCTAGCCCCTCACAGATTGGTTGGATATCAAGCCTCCTGCGAGTCTCTCGGTTGCGAGACTAACTATGCAGAGGCAAGGAATATCTGTCAGACTGCTGGGCTGCGCACGTGAGTCTGTGCTACCTCGCACCCAACCGGCCATGCTATTCCCATCCACTTCCAAGTCCATCATGCCATACATCCGACTTATCAAGTTCGTGTCTATTCCCACATAGTAACAACGAATAAGGTCCCAAATATTTTAGTTTTATGGTTTCCGCCCGTCCCCAATTTGTCCTTTGTAAGTGCCACTTGACGACAACACACTTTGGTCAGTTCATGAATAGGTCTGACATTGCAATGATCCCGCGCCACGCAACAGAGCCTGATCAGGTCTCGAGGTGGATTGTTATGAAGGATCGTGCTATCGGTTCGCAAAGACCTCGATTTGCCTCTGGCCCAGAAGGTGTCCCTTCCTGTCGTCCTCACGGGTTTTTGAGACCAATTGGGAACACAAAAATTTGATTGATTGCAGCTAGCACATCAATTATATAATTGAACTCACTCGCCTATCTATTTTGATTTTACTCTTTACTGGCCTATACCAGAAGACCTCCTATCTCTCCATTAACCTGTCTAGCGAAATTAACAGCGCGCTCTCACCCCCAGTCTGCCAGGGCTGCTTCAATAATCATGTCGCACATATCGATTCGTGTACTCAAGATCCTGAATCCAAGGTAAGTAACTAAATATCGTAATTATCACGCGGTGATCACCAGCAACTCATTCTGTAATGGAAGAACAGTACCTCCTCCACAACGCAGCAAGATAATGCGCCCGGGACGCCCTGCCAATCTTATCAAATGAATCGCTGGGAGAATGAAGGCAACAGAGATAGCCATTGGACTTCTTTAAAGGTTTCTTCGACCCAGAAATAGAAGCGAGGGGCGTGGACACATGGTATGTACTCGAATTCTGTACGCAGCTCGTGTTTTGTTGCCTAGAGCAAAGCTCCGTCAACTTAGGCTTATTTGACCCGAATTTACAGATTAAAAGTCGAATTTCTCGATGATCATATCGTCGCGTCCTCTTCGTTGTATGGATGTTACGTCGCAAGCATCGATTCAATCTCTTCCCACCGCAGGACTGCAGGCGCTTTCTCATGTTCCCCGTGTTCCCTCCTAAATACCAACCACAATCGCAGAATCTTTCTATTCTCAGGTCACCGGCGCTTTTTTCGTCTTCTTCACTATTTTCCTTTCTTTAATGTTTTATTTTCTGTTTTCCTGTCTGTTCTGTTTAACTGGCATTGGCTTCATTTCATTGTCCTAGATTGCGTGTATGGCACTGCATGTGGACGCAAACATGTGCACCCACAGATACCCAGGTATATATTGGAACAAGATCATGGGTAAACTCGGAACCCCGGAAACCTCTTCTTTCTGCGCTCTGTGTCCGGA
>JAANBA010000138.1:72111-121538 GCA_014621435.1 Neopestalotiopsis clavispora | reverse complement strand
CAATGGCGCGGCCCGCGATGAGGGCGTTGGCGTTGGGCGCCACGGCGCAGATGAGGCTGCCCAGCTCAAAGATGAAGAGGGACAGGAGATATCCCCACTTGACGGGAAAGTACCGATATGCTTTGCCCCAGGTGGGCAGACAGCCGGCAAAGGTCATGAAGTAGGCGGATCCGTACCACGACACCTTTTCGAGGCCGTGGAATTCGTTGGTGATGCTGGGGATGGCGGTGGCTACAATGGTCTGGGAGCGAAAACGTGTTAGTCTCTTGTATTAACCAGAATGTATGTATTATCAAAACAAACCTGATCCAGAGCAGCAAGAAATAGATTGAGCATGACCGAAGCCATGATCAAGACCAGCTGCGTGCCATGCGGATAGACGATTTCGTTGGGTGGTGATGTCGCCTTGTCACCTTGCGGTATCTCTTGTTGTTTGGTAAAGGTGTCAGGGACTTCCGTGTCCGAGCCGCTGCTGGTACGAATATTGACATTGACCTCCCCATTTGGCGAGTCTAGCCGCGTCGTCTCTGATTTTTCTGCCATTGTCGTAGTGGACGAGAACGTTGTGATCTATGCTGTCACAAGGTCCGAGCGATACAGAATTCTAGCATGGAGAGACAATTGGTGATATAGGTACAGCCGCACATCTTTGAGTCATCAAGTATCATGCAAGCATAGCTAGCTTATAAATTCAAGGTACGATTCGTCCGACCCTCTGTCAAATCAAAGCTTCATGCTGTGCCATTCGGGGATAGTGAAAATGCTATTATTGCTTTTCAGGCTGTTGGACCGCCGTCAACGGCGGTACAAAGTTGGAGTCGTAGATCTGATAAGAGGGGGTGGGTCGGCACCTCCAATTCACTATAGAGCTACGACAATGCTCTGCCACTAAATCAGATAGATTAGTCTGAAGAGTCCGAAAACTCCGTTAAGCCCATGGCCCGGTAGGAAATCTAGCTTCTCACGGCATGAGTTTTGGGCTATACTAGAACGTCGAAAGCTTATACACGTCTTCAGCATCTGTTATTCGATCTAGTTGGTAGTCCTGGATTGACTTGTTAGTGTCCCAGGCGTAGTACAATTTTGGCATGTCAAATTTGCAGTCTTTGGTAGAGATGGGATTTGGATCTTGGCTTCCTTCCTGGAAGCTGTATGACTTGGGATTCAGGAAAATGATATATTTGCAGGTTTTGTCATATCATCATGTCGAATAATCGTCCATACTGGCTCCCTTGTCTGGAAGTCTTCCCATCATCAACGTATCAAAAAAGACCGCGTCTACACCCTGAAAGGCCCACTTGTCGCTGCCAGCAGCAGCAGGAATATTCGAGGGCTGTGATCCAAAATCCCAATTCCAGCTGGCTGGGTGGCTCATGACCCCGCTGGAAGTGGGCGCGACTGCCTCTGAAGAATCAAAGCCATAAGACGATCCAGCCACTGTGTCGGCTTGAGAAAACGTCTTCGAAATGGTACCACCCTGTGAGATGCGGATCGTGCCAAAATAGGGCGCCGGAAATTGTACTTCACCTGCATTTGTGCTTGCCGTACACTGCGGTTGTTCGGACCCTCGCTCCTGAGGTTTTGCAGCTATGCGGATGAAATTGTTATCTCGAGTCGCCTCCATCTTGAGGCGTATCAAAGATCGTAGCTCCTCCAGGCGTCCAATACTCGTCGTGTCCAGATTGCATTCGCTGACTGTCTCGAGCTGCTTCATGGCCTGATCCAATAAGACACGGTCGCCAAGACGCTGGTGCGCGAGATAGTCGGTGCGCTTGCCCTCGCCTTCGGGCAAAAGACTGGAGTAGTAGATATCTGAATGTGCCAAGAGGAGTGTGAGCACAGCTGTGATTGCCAGGAAGTCTACTGGTCTGAAGCATTGAGAAGCAGAATTAAAGTTCCGATATAGGATGAAGCGATTAAGGATCTCGCGGCTCGCATGAACGCACGTCATGGCAGAGTATTCCTCGTGCTTGGTGGAGCGGCCGTGACCCTCGCAATGTAGCGTATTCAAGAGGTAGGGCCAATGAAGCTGGTTGAGGAGATGGTAGTACATGACCTGTCTGGTAAGGGTATTGACAGCCAGTGCATCAGCAAACGAGCCGGATGCCACTCCGTCCATTCGTGGCGCGGTCCAATAGCCCTCGGGTGCGTTATGTGCAAGTTCGAGCAGTTCTGCGTCAATGATCAAGTCTTGGCTGTATTCGAGACGTCTAGTCTCATTGCGCTCCAATATCTTGGCGCCAATGTTGTGTAGTAACAACTCAATCCTGCGACTGGTACAACAATATTCCCTCGGCACGGTTGTTGGACCATTAGTGCACTTATTACTTGATCCTGGTGGAAGCCCTAGCAAGAGACAAAGGTAACGGTCTTGCGACACTATCCGGCACCATATGGCCATTGGGTCTGACGCGAGCTGAGGATCAAGCGACTGCATCGGAGGCATTGGGCGATGGTGTAGTCCAATCATCTGTGCCAAGAGCATGGCTCTGCGATTGACAAGCCATGACTTTCGAAGGTTACCATAGTGCATGTGGTACATGGACTCGAGCATGAAGCACTCGACGCTCTCCAAACTTCCATGCAGTTCATCATTGGCGTTGACCAAGCCCACGACTGCAGTCAGCATTCGATACATGATGGTCCGCAAAGGCTCAGAGAAAAGGTATCTCTGGGCAGCGCAGGGACTCTGAAGAAATAAAACGCAACAGAGCATGCGCCTGGCCAAGACAACGGGATGCATCTCTGGACTGGGAACAAATGGTAGTTTTGCGGGCTTTGTGGTCCAGTCCTCTTCCGTCAAACGGCAATGATGACCGGCGTTTAAGTGATGACAGTAAAGCGTTGTGCCATGACTGTTTCGAAGGAGATTCTCCGTGTCTTCGGTTGAGGGCCAAGCGGCGAGCAAAGAGGCAGTGATCGCCTGGTGACTCTCGCCGCATGAATATGGATTTACACTTCCGGCACTGATACTGAGATGGACAGCATTCGTGTTGGGTTTGTGTGCGACGACATTGTCAGAGACATCTCCACCAGCATTTGCATTATTCTGTTTGGCTGAGGGGGCTTCTTTGCGCAACTTGTTATTGAGCTCGCTGAGTAGACTTTCGACTTTGTCGAGTCTTTCATCAATGTCGGGGCGGCTGGTCTTGGAGTGGGATAGTTCTTCTGGCAAGTCTTGTCTAATACAGGACAATCCTCGGCGACGACAGCCCACACAAATGTCATCAGCAGCTGCGGCAAAGATGCACCTGGCCTTGCGCCGCTTACATTCCCTATGGAGGTGACACTTCAGTCAAGGGCTCGTGCGCTAAAATTTTGGTATACAATTACCAGCAACTATGAGTCCCCTTTCGGATCTTGCGTTTTCTCGAGTTACTTTCCTGCGCAAGTGAAGGGTCCCATGATGATGAAGAGTCCATTGGCGTTGGTAATGCGTCGACTTCCATGGCAAGTGTGTTTTTCGAATACAGTGTCTACCTCATCGTTGCGCGTGGCACTTTCGAAAAGAACATCAATAACGACAAGCGGAAACGAGTCGGAGGAACAAGATTGCCGTCAATTGCTAATCAAAGACATGATCCGAGTCAAGATGGCCAGCTACAAGTCAGAACTCCGCCGGCGACGGCGGTCGAAGTTTGGCGGGGTCGGATATTAGACAATCAAGCCCCTTGCTAGCGATTATAGCCGATCAAGTGCTTACCTACGGCCTGGCGTAGTCCGGATTTAAAGCTGGGGATTTAAGGTGTGCATTCTTCAACGAGCATCCGCCGTTCGTTCCTATTTCCCTGGGTGAACATTATCAGTGGACCAGTCGACATGTGATATGAACTTACCACCCAGTTCCTAGGCTACTGAAACGGCGCTTGCCGCATCTGCGTCGTATAATGAGGTTGGTCACGCAACTATACCCACTTTCTATAGTAAAGCGCAGGGCGACAACTCGGCCCACACCGGACGAGTTCTAGTCTGAAAATTTCTTCAAAACACAAACATAATAATTAATAACGCGAGCCGTTTCCATGAAGCCTCGAAGCAATTCGAGCGTTTCTCATTGGTCTGTTGGCAGAATTGGCATTGCGTCTGACTACGACAGTTCCTGTTCATTCAGGAAGTAATCAGTTGACATCAGGAGATTCTGGGTTCGATCCCCAGGCAGACCTTCCTTTTGCCCTCCGCGACGACGTGGGTGGTGGTGATTGCTTTTTATTTTGCTGGAGATGCCACCAGATAAGAGCAAACAACCACCACCACCTCACCCATCAATACTATATCCTACAAATCTAACCAAGGACATTCTCCGCCAGGGAGGCTGCAATGTATCAGTCATGCTGCTAATTGATCATCTCGAGAGGGTATAGCAACTCACCATTCGTGCCAGTGTTGTCGGGCTCAACGTGGATGGACTTGACCTTGCCATCCTCCAGGACGAGAGCGTAGCGCTTGGCACGGCGGTTGCCGAAGATGGCTACGCTGTCAAAGTCCAGCTCGAGAGCACTGGTGAACTCGCCAGTAGGGTCGGCGAGGAAGCGGATCTAGAGATGATTCAGCCATGTTCAAGGATAGTATGGGTCGGGGCGTTCCGGGACAATTCACGAGCAATTGAGCTCGCTCCTTGACCGGACCGTCACCTAGTGCAACCTACACCAGAGTCACCGGCAGGGTCAAGCTGGTCTTGCCATGCCTTCATGCTATTAGAAATGGTCAGCGGGTGCCCCTCATGCAAGCGTTCCGCCAGTATCCATTGTATGACATGCGTCAAATGGGAGGCTGAGGATTTGACTGATTGCCGGGACAAACTCACACAAAAGGGTCGTTCACGCTCACAACAACAACCTTGCCTCCCTCACCAATGATCTCGGCAACCTTGGGGTGGTTGATGTAGCCGGGAATGTGCTGGTTGGAGCAAGCTGGGGAGAAGGCAGCGGGGACACCAATGACAATACCACGCTTGATGTTGGCAAACTCATCGGCGAGGTTGACCTTGTTGCCCGGGCTGTTCTCAACCAAGAAGTCCCGGTTGGGGAGGGAGTCGCCCTGCGATACCAACAGGGGACGCGAGGTGTGGAATTGCGAGACGCGAGTAGCACGGAGGGGTGCGGCGCGCCGGCCGAGAGCTCGGGGAAGAGCAGAGAACACGCGGGAAGACATGATGATGATGCGTCTAGCTGGCTTTACAACAATTGACAGATAAAGATGATATAGTACAAGTATATTGTATGAGTGGTGCTGGCGTTGATGGACGAAGGTTGCCGGTAACTCAAAGAATGGTGCTAACAGTGCTCTCTCAATTGGCAACAGCTCGAGGTTGGCAATTCGTGTTTGGAGCTCCCCCAACCCCGACGACCCCAATGACGCCATAAAAGCCAATTGGCAAACATTGAGGGAAGGGGCCGCGGGGAGGTGGCAGGCACGGCTAGCACTGTGCGCTCCCAACATTGAAGGTGCGGGCCGCTGGAGGACAGGTACCATTGCACCCCACAGTGCTAGTCGAGTGCGTGCTAGGGGACCCTGGCATCAGCTACCAAGGAAGGTGGGGTTCATTGCTTTTGGCCTGCGTCGAGTTACCGAGACTCTGGGTACGGTTGAAATTGTACTGGAATGGTCTGCAACCGTCCCAAGACTTCAACTCTAAATTTTTTGTTTCCAAGCCGAAATTACGGCACATAACTTATCTATGCTGGGAAGATTTTGTGTATTCCAGCGCATCTCCATGTATGATATACTTGTATGCACATAAGGCTACTCTGATGATGTTATGACCTTCAAATTGGCTGGACCAACGAAACCATAGGCCGTACCTTATGGAATTAGGGATTAAGGCGAAATGTATTCAAAGGCTGATCGATGGTTTGTCTCCTGATTACCACCCGAAAATATGACACGGAGATGCGGGACAGATTCGACCACCTGGAGAAAGTCATGGAGCGATATTTGGGGCCTTAGGGTATGGCAACAAGTGGCATTGCCCAATTTGCCAATGCGATTTGTACGCGCGGCTGGAGGGGAATTTGCGTGAGACCAGGGAGGCTAATAAAGGGCCCACTAAAACAGAGCCCAGTTATATATATATATATAATGTTGGGAGCCGTATGTCTCAAGGACTCTCAAGTGGAAGAAGGGACGTAACTATGCCAGGATCGAGCCCCGAAGGGACTCTGCAGGAACGGAGAAGGAGAAGGAAGTTCCCAAGATAAACACAGCTCTAGAGAAACCTGCACAATTCAGATTAAAACATAAAAGAAATTCTTTCTATTATTAAAAATAATTTTCTATATTTAAGAAATTTGAATAAGATCTCGATATTTATATTATAGGCTAAAGCTATAAGCCTTCGTGGTTGTGTATAAATACCTGATCAAGATCACCGCGCGATTCTGTTGGTAATTGCTCAGGAAGTTTGCTCGTTCTGCGCTCACTGGAAGAGCGCGACGTGACAGGAGAATGTCCCTGTAACGATGGGAGTAGGCATTTCCCGTCAACGGATTGACATTGCCGTCCTCCAAGGTAATGAAGCCCTGCGCAGTGCTTGGCAAGCTCTAGCCTTATGGTCTGAACCGTCCTTAAACCTAACCAAGTTATGCTGTGAAATGACTGTGGCTCAGGGCTGCTGTGGGATGCTCAGTCAGTTGATCGTATAGATACACCTCAGCATGAGTGAGTGAATACTGTGCTACTTGGCTTCTTTTAATTATATGCATACATGGAGATGGTAAACCTGTCCACGAGACATACTAGAATCCCAATCTGGACTTTCTCGCGCCAAGTCCAGTCAAGATCTGACTGCAGCTCATGTGTAGTACCATGCACAAATGGATGCCTACCTTGGTAAGCAACCCAACCAGACCTAGGCAGTGAGACTCGCTCGCATCTGACATACAACTCACAGCTTAACCCCGCGAAGGATTCGGCTTTCTTTCCGGGGCATCTAGTTCTCAGCGGCAGAGCTTATTCCGGATGCCAAATGTAGACATGCGCGGGCTGAACTTTTTATTATATCGTATGTGCTTCTGAGAAAACCATGTGACCTCCTGTTTACGGTATACCGGCAAGAAATATCCGGGGATACGCACGACAATTAAATTTGAACGGCAGTGTTATGAGCGGATAGGGACTTCCAAGACGCCACCATGATTCCCCGAGTTGTGTTTCAACAAATGTGCCCCGGCCAGGGAGTCTTGGCCGCTACAAGTGATTGGCGGTATCTCGTTGAGCTCTCTGATACATTTGATACATTGTAGCTTAGCTCAAACACAAAAGACTTGTCAAATGGACCTCTATTTGCGGATAAATTAGACCTCTTGCATGTCGAGTGACCTTTTTGATTGTGTAGGCTTCAAATCGCTCGCCACTACTTGATCGTGCAATGAGCCACGATCTAAGGAAGACCTAGTTAACATGCTATTACTCGTCGAATAACGAAGCCACCCTATACATATGATCAGGTTCATTCATAACGGGTCGTGAAAAAATCGCACGATGCTTCATTATTCATTCACCACCACGCTGGTGGCATTAATCACGGTGTCCGAGGCACACTGTACGGTGAGACTCTGGTCGCCTCCGGGTCATCATTGACGATATCGCAGTTACCTTTGTCCGCATATCCGTGAATGGCGAGTGGCATGAGCCTTTGCGCTTCATTCGGTACATATTCTTCGTCCCTTGGATACTTCTCTAAAATTGCAGGCACAAGCTGACAGTAGCTCAAGCAACAAAACTGCACCATTCATCGAGCCGTGGACTCCAAATACCAACCGTAACGAGCGCATCTATAACGAACCCACCTATGCAACCGACCTGGTGGATTCGACACGATGTGGCCGCGACAATATGGCATACGGGGCTAGCACCGAAGTCCTTCATCTTCGAGCTGGGGATACCATCGAGTTTGCCCATACCCGGTTTGATCCCGTGGAATGGGTTGATGCCATGTGGTACGTGATTTGAATACATCATGAGACAGCTGAAAGATCTTGGAATTGTTTAGTATCATATACAATACCCACAAGCCTTGACCTGTAGCTCAGAAATTGTCAATAGGTACGACTGCCCTAACGAAAGAGGAAGTTGCGCGCCGAATCGCGCCGATGTGAGTTGACTTATTCTTGACATCATTGATAAGCATTAGCATTGTCGCAGCGCATCTTACAGTGACTCGCAGCATATCATGGACATAAATCATCCAGGCCCAGTCATGGCGCACTTATCGCGAGTACCCGATGGCATGAACGTGACAGAATACGACGGTGCCGGCGACTGGGTCAAGATCTACACTCTAGGGCTAGAGTGGATGATCAATCAGACGGAGCCGATCCGCTGGCTCGCGTACAACAACGGTGGTTTACCGGAGCGAGTGAGTTCTTTCTGATTGCGCTCTTTAGGTTCGGGCACAGGTTCAGCTGACGAGGACTAGTTTGTTTTCCAGATTCCACTTCAGACCCCGGCTGGACAATACCTGCTACGCATGGACGAAGTGAACACTGGGCTGGAAGAGCATAACGCCGTCTTCAATTCATCCAGTCCTGCTCAATTGTACCCTTCCTGTGCACAGATCCAAATTGAGAGCGACTTTTCCGGCTTGCTTCCCGAGGGGATCAAAATTCCCGATGCTTTACAACATACATCCCCAGGTAAGAATTCGAAGACAGCCCTTGTAGCGGTAGTATTGAGTTGGAATTCAAGGAACTAATCACTATTCACAGGAATGGCATCTACTTTGAGCATGTATCGGTTCCAAAGCCTTGACGCGGATTATGTGTACCCTGGTGGCCCGTTATGGGACGGGGTGGACTCGGTGCAAGACAAGCCTACTGCGCTCAACAGTTCGGAAACATCTTGATATCCATATTCAAACTCAATACAGCATGAATGGCTGTCCTTTGATGGACGTGTTGCCAAGGACGTCGCCTGGGGTTGATAGATGAACGAGAAGCTATGATCAACTTAAACAGCTACCACGCCTTCATCAACTCTCTTGGCAGTACCAAGTCTCGTATTCACTTCCTCTTGCACCTGCTCAATATTGAAACGCTCTTCATCTTTGTTCTTGTCCCTGGGGTATGTCAGTCACTTTTCTGTGTGTTTAAGGATGATGAGCCACCTACCCTTCTTTGAACAGGATGCGAACGATCTGCGTCATGACAACTAGACATACCACCATGCATGCCGAGTACACGTACCCCTTGGGATACCGAGGTGCCTCGACTGTCGGATAGACGAAGAGCGGGATCCAGGCATTCGTCGAGGTCGCAATCGCGGTCATCAATATCAAGGTGAGAGACCGCTCCTCAATATTGTCCTTGAGTATCACATTGGCCCAGCCGTAGAGGACAGAGGACACCGCCACGGAGGAATAGCCGACACTAAAGGCAAACCATTTGGCGGACTCGGGCACGTTCCATACTGCGAGTATAACGAGGCCGGTAAAATTGACCACGGAGGCGAGAGTAATAGCAGCGGCACGCCCAATCCACAGATCGGCGCTAAAGTTGATGAAGAGGACGAAGAATATGCCCAGCGCGGGGCTGATGGTGCCCAGCTGATTCAATGTCGCCGTGTCGAAACGATGTAAGCTCTTGATCCAAAGCAGGAATGCGGCCGTGTTGGCACCCGAGTTGAAGAAGAATATATCCCACAACACAATAACGTAGAAGCGCCAATTGGTAAAGATTCGCTTCAAGAGGGCGAACGAAAAGGGAGTGCTCTGAATCTTGGTGCCCGTCTTCGCCAGTCTTGAGCGTGCCAAGTCCAGCTCAGATTCCTTGAGGACTAATCGATTCGGCTTGGCAGGCGTGCCGGGCCAGACAAAGTAGCCGATCAGAGCAAGAGGTAGAGTGATGATGGCGTTAATAATGAATAACCACCTCCATCCCGCCAGTCCATGCACACCGTCGAGATAAGTCGTGGCCGCCGATTGAAGAAGGCCTGCGGTCAAGGTGCCAAGAGTGAGGCCAACATAGAATATGCCTCCTCGGCGGCCAATCTCATCACCTCTATACCAGCTCCCAAGGACAAAATGAACTCCGGGAAAGTAGCTTGCCTGTTTAAAGTCAATAGGGTAAAATGCAACGATCTTCTAGGTGCTTACTTCGAATAGCGACACAAGAAAACGATAAGCCATGATTTCGCCATAGCTTTGGGCTCGATACTGGAGTAGTGTAAAGATACCCCATCCCAAATCCAAAGTCGGGACGAGAATGTACATGGGTACTCGAGGGAAGAGGTATATAAAGGGGAGCAGTCCGATGACGTTTCCGACAACAAAGATCGTTTGGAACTGAACAAGCTCATTGCCTTGGAAGTTGAGCTCTTCTGACATTCCAGAAACGTATGCATTATCTGAACGGCATTAGCAAAAGGATTGTAGGTGTGACTCTGATTGTACTGCGAACTTACTGATGTTAGACTGATCAATGTACTTGACCCAATATAGGATGAAGGCGTAAGGAACAATCAGCAAATCCAATTTGGCAATCAGCTTCCTCTCTTCGGGCCCATCAGCTGGTGAATACCAGTGATACCACCGTCGAACCTCGCTTTTGTCTGACATGGTAGATATTATGCTTTCAACATGAGATCTGCTCCGTTAGATACCGAGACAAGTCGACCACCCGTGGACATATCCGCAGATCAGAGACGACCATCTTGGTTCTCTTGGCCATTAAGTAACCCAGAATGTCGGCCGAGTTGCGCATCGTCGTCAGTTAAGGCGCTGATCACATCACCATAAGTGGATGTTTTCACCTACTCCCGGCCGGCATTGTCTCTATGGCGGGGTGTGGGCGCCATGGTTCCGTGTCCCAGTGTTCTGGGATTGGGCACGCTCCCTATGAAGTCTGGGGTTCGGTGATGATGCCATCTGCCAGCCGAGCACGCAAGCTTAATAGTGCCGTAGCCAGTAAAATCAACTTGCCATGTTTGACTTGAGGCTCAGCGGTTGTTATTGCATAACTATGGCACGACCACAAACATGAGAATTAGATGGATCAACTTGTGGCAGACGTACATTGTCTGTGCTTTTTTCTACTGTTATCGGGATACCGTTCTTGATCCTGATCATCTAGTCGCGTTATTTCAATGATGACAGTGATTGGCTGTGGAGTAGACTACATATGTATGCAGAATGAAGCAGTTTTCGGCCTCGGGGCTTGATCTTGAAGAAAGCGCTCGTCCCGGTGTGATGACTCCAAAATTGTCTCGAAGTCACTCATGAGAGCGAAAGATACATCTGTCACGAGGTCAAGCGTCCGAATTTCTTGAATCGTTACGGAGATTGTTGTAGGCGGTAAAATCGGGCCACTTTGGTTATGGCAGCTTTCGACAACAATCCACGCGAATGAGTCGTTGCGCTTTCAATCAGACGTCGAAAGAAAGGTGCCATCAGCAATGTCTGGCTTGAGGGAGATCGGGCACTTTCAGTGTTGTCCGTCCATTGGCATAAAATTGCATATGCTGGTTTGCGCCTTGTTCTCGTGTCCCGGCGCCGGAGGCTACGATGCAAAGATCTGATCTCAGTGAACGTGGCGGGTGTCCACCTCTTCGGCGTGGAATTCGGGATTTTGGGGGTACGACGGTCAATCATCAAGTAATCAACTGTATTCCCAAGTCCGGCGTACCCCGGCGTTTCGGATGAATAGCAGGCCGTCCACGGGCTAGCTTGGTCAGCTCAGCCCTCGGTACCGACAAGCGGACCAATCTCTGACGTGTCTGTGCCAGTCAAGGTCTTTAATGGCTCGATATTGAGATAAGTTGAACATTATCGACAATGTGTAGAAGCTTTTGATTAGGTAGGCATGTTCCATCATTGTATGTCTGACGTCTTTGAATTCCAAATTCGGGTTTCTATGGGAGCTGCGATACGGTAATGCGTGTAACTGTACTAAGATTGTTGACCTCACTGCGGCATCCCCACTACTGCCGAAGCGCGCATGGAGATCGCTCTATCGCTGGCCGGATTTGGCCTGGATTGCGAACGCTGAAGATCAGACCCCAATTCCTTTCCGCATGGACGTGTCAATAAATTGAATGAGTTGCCATCGCGCATGATGCAGATATCAATTCTGAGCTTAAGCATTTTCACAATTTGACCTGTCTCCCATCATAACAAACGAGTAACAACACCCAAAATGGCTTCGTACTTCAGCGAGAACAATCTTTCATACTACACGGTACGGGACTTTATGCAGCGTGTCCAATACGACGCTAACACGCGCTATAGCTTCCCGTCGCGCTGGGCCTCGCCCTCTATCCGCGCTTCTACTCGGGACTCACTGGGCCCGGAAAGAGGTACTTTGATCCAAGCAACCCTAGGACTTTTCTCGACAGGTTGGACAAGGTTGAAGGCTTGGACAAGCAGGTAAGCCATGTTGATGGTGATGTTGATGATAATAATGAGGCTTCAACCCAAGGCAGAGCTGACAAACCCGGGTGAAGCTTCGTTTGCGATTTCAGAGGGCTGAGGCCTGTAGCTCCAACGCTTTCGAGGGATTGCCGCTGTTTGCTGCTGCAGTCACGGCTGGTAATGCTGCGGGTTTATCGTCTTTCGCCTTGAATTCCCTGTCCCTGGGCTACCTTGCCAGCAGGGTCGCCTACACATGGGTCTACATCTACCTCCTGGATAACCCCAAGATGTCCGTCTGGCGGACCCATACTTGGATGGCAGGCATTGGAATGCTGATGACCTTGTTCATCAAGGCGGGACTCAAGTCACAGCCCTAGGCTTGGGGGAACGTATCTACGGTCGGCGGAGCGCAACACTACTCTGTACATGCAGATGACAACCATCATTATCAAGTTGCAATAGTCGCTTCGAACTAGAGGATTTATATGTATTATGATATTGACAAAGAAAAAATCCAATTGCAAATGAGAGCCGTCTTTGATTACTTGATTCGCCCCAGAAATGCGCCACGGACAAGACTGATCACGACAGCCGCAGCTCATAAAGCAGTGAAATGGGGGCCGCGACCGCCTATAGACTGCTGGTATGCGCTAAGTGGCGCACCCCCCGCAGACGGTAAGCCAATTGTTTACTGATTGCTGGCGCAGGAGTTGGGGGCCAACTACTCGTCTTCGCGACTATTCCACTTCACCGAACTAATCGTGGTCGTTGCGTTTCGTTCACAAAAAGGCGCGATCACGGTGCCAGAAAAGAGAAGCCGCTCGGCGACATATGTAAGTCCCTACTTAGCAGCATAGGATCAAGCTGGTTATGCTGGGGAAGCGGCTGTTCTCTCAAGGTCAATATTCTTTCCAGAGAACATGCGTCGAGAGCATGGCCACAGGCAAATGCCTGAAGTAGCAGTGATAACTCCGCTCCTGGCAGACTTCTTGAGACTATGGTGCTTTGATTGTCCTTGTCACATCACACATCCGCGTTACTTGCACTTGACCTTGAGCAGCTGAGCTCCCGGTCAACACCATGTTGACTTATAATCGGCTACGCTTCGGTGAGCTACAGCCGTTACTAGGATCGGTTAGATTTTACTACGTACAGCCTTGCGGTTCCTCAGATATGCTTGATATTCACTCCCAAAGGTACGCTTCAAGCATACGGCAATGAAATTCATGGAAAATATGATCCTACGTAGTGAAGGATGAGCTCGAAATAGAACCTAAGCCTGTCCTTGACTCTCTTCTATCCTGTATTAGCTAGTCGCTAAGTACCACGATGCACCACCTGGGTGTCGTCGTCAGATTTGACAATTCCAAAGCAGAAAAAAAAAACAGTTAAACCCACCAGTCCAAATCATGAAAACCATGATGATTTGATTCAGTTGGTGTGGCATGAAGCAGACGAATAGTAATATGTCGCACGAGGCTTTACAAAACCCAAATTCACAGATCCGACTACTCCGTTTTGGCCGAGAAGAACAAGAAGAAACACGAATTCGATGCACTATGATCAGCTGTGAACTGTCGCAAGCGCCAAGATTCAACGCCATCTCCTATACTTGGGGCCCTTGAATCCTCAGCGAACCATAAATGTCAGCAGACGAGATGTCAGAGTCCGCCCAAATTGTTTCTACGCCATGTGGCAAGCTCGAAACTACTGCCGAGATTTGTACGTCTGGATCGATTCAGTTTGTATCAACCAAGATGATTTGCATGAAAAAGGCGCTCAAGTCGCCATCATGGGGAAGATCTATGCTCGAGCAGAAAAAGTCCTCGCCTGTATTGGAGATGACGATGACTCGTGCGAGTTCATCCGAAATTTCTTAGAACTCAAGAGCGCAGAGGAAGTAGGATCGAATACACAACCAGGGCACGTCCAACATCCTCTGGTTTCCTCAGAGCATGAGCAATCAATCTTTAACTTTCGTCATCACTGGGAATATTTTTGTCATAGACCATATTTTCATCGCATATGGGTTGTGCAAGAGCTATTCGAAGGCAGGGGCCGACTAGTCCTACTTTGTGGAACTTCAGCAATGAGTTGGAACTCTCTCGTCATACTCTACCATCAGCTCTTGGAAGCTTTCGGTCCAGATTATGAACAACTTCGTACACATTCGGCCAGCCAAGACTTCTGCTTAGAGGTAGTGCAGAGACTGGGAGTGTTGATCAACACTGGAGAACGGGGAATGATTGACTTCGGTACCCTCATGTTACTCACCAGAGCACTGGAGTGTGAAGATCCGAGGGACCGAGTCTTTGGGACTCTTCTACTGATCGATTGGGAGGGTCTTGGGGCAACTCCACCAAGTCCTGATTATAACTTGTCATGTTTCGACGTAGCGAGAGACTTGGTCACGCGTCTCTCCATAACAGAAATGCAGGATGTACGCACGATTGCGACAGTGCTTCGACTCGACAGAAAGCTTCAGGAAGAATTAGAACGATTTTCTCTCCAGCACAAATCAAAGCACTTGAAGTAATACTGCCTCTATCTACATAGTCAATATGTCTTTGGTATTCCCGCGAATGTACTGGGCATCGCCTTCAAGCTAATTAAGGTGGCCTCCAACATGCTTAGACATGGGACCTACCGTTTTGTGTGAAAGTCCCATTCATTCGGGCCCTCAGAACTGAGTACGTTGCCCTGTGCCTCAAACATATTGCAAATGTAAGAGCGTTTTCATGGTGTGTGAATAATACCTATGTTACGACGACGCACTATCATACAGTAGGGGCTGTTTCCTATTCTTGGCACCGGTGAGACTAGAGGGAAGTAGCTTGCAGGGAAGATACAGCGCTAATATTCAGCTTGTGAAGCTATGAGGCCTGGAGGGCACTTATAGAGGGAATTTATTGGCAGTAACTCCAAAACTGCGCCTGCTCGCCGCCAGGGCTGCAGAAGCGGGGGTGGAATGTTCATGTCTTAATAGGCATTTGCTTGAAAGGTGCTATGGAAAGGACGGATAATCGGGACGTGATCAACTCTGTTGATGGAGTCTATCGAATGTGGTGGGAAGGTGAAGCCGGGAAGGTGAACCGCCACCACCAGCCTGCACTGGCTAGGTCCTACAGGTGGGGCTGGTGCCCTGAATTGTCCCGCATCAACAGAGTCCTGTAACTCGTACAGTGCCGGCTTTTCAGCCTTATTGCTAGCTTCACAGCTGTGTATCGTCGTTCCACTTGACTGAGGAAATCAGCGCTGCCGCCGGTTCGATATCTATATCGGCGGGAGTTTCGGTTGATCTCCAATACAGGCGAATGAGGCTATGGCGGCGCGGATGGCCATGATTACGTTCACGAAAATCTCGAAAACAAAACCTCTAGGGGCCATCCACATCCACTGTCGCGTCAAGCCCGGCGTCAACAAGAACCGCGAAGGCGTCAGCGCCCTTACCGACGATGCAGTCGAGCTCAATGTTGCCGCGCCACCAAGAGACGGCGAGGCGAATAAGGCCGTCATCAGAGTCATGAGCGAGGTACAAGCTTTTCTACATGATCCGTAGCTCCTCATGGCTAACGAATTCCGACAGGCACTCCAGGTTGCAAAGTCGGATTTGACCATCGCCGCCGGCCACAAGTCAAAAGACAAGACAATTGAGATCAGTTCTTCCGCATTTGGCGTATCTTCCGGCGAGAGCGAAGATCACTGGTCTTCAGTCATCAAAGAGAGACTTATCAAACACCTTGAGGACTAGGGAGATGGAACAATTCATTACTCGATCGCATCGGGCTCGTCCGACAAAATAGAGTTCTGTCGCAATACAGCACTCAAGCCCATTTTGCGTTGTCCGGCGGTCATCAATCGCTTCTTCTCATCTTTCAACCTCTGTTCAAAAGCAAATTTGACGTTCAGCACACTTTCGATGTGGCTCACTTGCAGCTCTGTCTTCTTGAAACGGGCTATTGTTCGGGCCGTATTCAAGGTGTTGTAAATCTCCCGTCCGTTCAAATTCCTTTCTGCAAGCTTTTCGGCAACCACATCAAGATCATCCAAGCTATTCCTCTCCTCACTGGGGACGTTGGAAAGCGATTGTCTCCACAATTGCCGTCGCAGCTCCTTCCCTGGGGCATCGTAGCTGAGAGCAAGATGAATGCGCGACTTCATGGCATGATCAAATGAGGCTAAACGATTCGTTGTTAGAAATACGATTCCGGAGAAATATTCGAGCTCTTTCAGGAAGACTGCCACCAGTGCGTTTCGTTGAATGTTATTGGAGTCATCTTCTCGGGCTTCCAAGAAGACATCAGCCTCATCGAGGAGGACTACAGCTTTCCACAAGGTGGCGTATTGCAGGAGCTCCTTCAATTCGCGTTCGAATCTCCACGGACTGCGATAGGTCAGTATCCAGGTTTCATCTTGTCAAAGGGATATGGAGCCTACTTGTCTGATTTATTCAGATCTGAAAGAGAGGCGGAAAGCAATGCTCTTTCGGTGCACTCCGCTGCCGTCTCCGCAGTAAGAGTCTTCCCTGATCCAGGCGATCCGTGCAACAAAATGACAAGACCCTTGCCCTTTTGTTCCTTTTGATTACGCACATCCTCCGGGTACCGGTGCGACGTCACCTACTTAGCCATTAGTGGATTGACATTTCACAGTGATTATGAGACCCTACCAGAGCTTGTATTATGTCTTTTCGCTCCTCCTCAAGGACGAGAGACTGCCATGCATCCTTTCTCCAGTCCACATCGTGTATGTAGTCCACAAAAAACCGCGACCAGTATTTCTTGCCCAAAGAATAGCCGATCGCATATGGTGGACACAGTTGAGGGTCTGGGTCAGCACGTGTCACTTTGGCTGAGTCCTTGTAGTTGTCTTCTTGGAACGTCTTTCTGTCGAGCACCACACGGCCGGTTTCCTGATTATTGTCAATATTGTTTTGTTCCCTGTCTGTTGGATCATCGCCTTACTGTATATGGACGCCAAACTCCCTCAAATTCTGCCATACTCGGGTGCCAATAGGAGTCAGGAGGGTCGTGCAAATACGTGGCAAGACCATCGTACAACTTGACCAGTGTACCTTGGAGCTCTAGGTACTTCATTCCTCGCACTTGCAGAGCCTCCTCAAGAGCGCCATCCTGTTTGACAAATTTTCGAGGATAGACAGGAAGATCCAAAATGTACGCTGGGTTTTCTTGCCCAAACATCTCCTTCTGAACGAGCATGAACATCTGTTTGGCTTGCCCCACGGACTTGCCATCATAATCTGTGTACGTGCAGTGAACCTCCATATAAGGTCCTATCTTCGTGCTTACTTCATAAGCCGTTTTCACACAAGTAAGTAGCCATCCATGGCCAAGCTCGTTCCTGTAAAGAACATCGCCTGGCCGAAACAGTGCCCACGCATTGAAATAGGTAATTTGTTCATTTCGAACCATTGTGAGTAGAGTTTCCCGGGACGGTCCAAGCTCGTGTTCCATGAAGTCAAAGAGTAGATTCAAGTCGCGGCGCATGGCCATACTAGAAGTTTCCGAACGATACGCCTCTAGCTCGTCCCAATAATGCATCAGCATTTGAAATGGGCTCTTGAGGTTGAATGGTGAGTTGAAGTCTGCCGCTACAGGCGGGTAGTACTTAATGACATCCCTAAACGCTTGAAGTAGGTGAGGCGAGTTGATGCGCAGTTTCACTGACGGCTCTTTTTCCGTGTAGTCGCGATGAATGACAAGAGCGTATGCCTCATCTTTGTCGCGTTCGCTTTTACCAAAGGGATCGGGTACGGGTCTAACAACGATCTGATCATCCTTTCTACGAATGTGATAAGTCCTAAATTCGGCTCGTGAGCCAGGCACTTGGTCTGTTGCTTGATCCTTGGAAGCAGACATGGTGCAAGATGTCCACAGAATTGGGTTGAACAAGAAAAAAGATGTTGACCAGACAGCGAGTGTTGACAACGTAATCTCTCACTTTTTAGAGTCTGAGAGAATGTTATGAAGAGAAGAGGTGGCTGGTCAAATTTCGACTGGCATACCTGACGGGCTAGGTGCGTTGATTCGAATGCTGTGGGACATGGCCTAGGGTTGCCGCTGCTTCGGTGCGACAAGCACAACCAGTCAAGCTTAGCGAATAATATATTGATCATCTCACCACTATAGTGCATAAAGAATCAAGACTTGTGCAGGTTTACCCCTGCTCCACGTCATCAGCATTGAGCTGGACTTGCAGCACTGGCGGCCTGCCACAAGCAACCACTACCACATACGCCTACTTTCTGCGAGGTATGACTGCATATTCCCAAGTGCATGATAACCCCTCACTGCGCCATAGCATGGTCCTTTTGATTCGGAATCAGGATATGAAAGCGACAAATCACATCGAGTCCCTTACCCACCCTGGGGACGACTTCTTCGCATTGAATGCCGAGCCGCGTTTTGGCCCCCAACCACCTTTACCCTGCCGCCACACTTTCAACGTTGCACGTTTTCCACAGTTTTATCAGTTGAGCAAATTCTTATTCCCAGCAATGGCATCCTCCTTCACCACGCGGCCACTCTACCGCTATCAATTCAACCCAGGCTGAGCAAGCAGCATCTTGTAGATACGCCCTCGACTTCTGACGAAAATGGCCGACACATGGAGCACATTCGAGTCTGAGGCTGATTTTGATGAGTTATTTCCTACAGCAATCCTTGAAGTTTTGAAAGAAGTGAAAATTAAGCCCAGAAATGCGCGGAAGAACCCTCTTTTCCAAGAGCTTTTGAAAATCAAAGAAGGAAGATTGAAAGAAGGAAAGTTGTCCCGAACGAAGTTGATCGACAGTCCCTCAGACGATGTGTGGGGCGAGAGATTGCGGGAATCTATGAGGGAGCTGGAGATGCAGAAGGGTGCGGAACGCACCTACAAGATCATGAAGAAGTTGAGCCCATTCATGGACGGCTTGAAGAGTTTGATGCAAATTTGTGAAAGCCTTGTTCAGGACGCCCCTTTCGGCGTGAGCATTGCTTTCACCGGCCTAAGAATGGTCCTGTTCCTTACTTTCGACGTACCAAATCAGTTGGATATTATCATGGAGGCCCTCGAGGAGGTTGGCGACATGCTAAAATTCTGCCAGCGACTCATCAAGTATGATAGCGATCCACACTTTCAGAAGCTTCTGGTTAGATCATACAAGGACATCATTGGGTTTTGGATTACGGCGTCTGAAGTCCTGTCTGGAAACATTCTCAAGGTCATTGCAAAGAACGTCATCAATTCTCTCCGCGTAGTCATTAAAGAGGCTTTGGATAAGCTGCGAACCCACAGTCAAGGACTGAAGGACTACGCTTTCTCGACAGGACTTCTGCGAGCAGACCAGGCTTTCAAGGAGGCGGCTCAGGACAAGAAGAAGAAGCTTAGGGATGACATCGCGCTTTGGATTAGAGGAAATGACAATCTTGACATTGATGATGACGCTGCAGAGCAGTTGGGCAGACGGCATGAAGGTACATGCAGATGGATCTTGGAGGAGAAAGTGTTCGAAGATTGGCGTGATGCTACCAATGGAAGTATATTGTGGTATCACGCCCCGCCAGGCTCAGGGAAGAGTGTACTGGCAGCTTCGGTGATCGATTATCTGAGAAAGAGGAACGAAAAAGTCGCCGCCTTCTTCTACTCATACAGCAGCGACACAAAACGATACGGCCTGAATGGTTTGCGTTCACTGGCACTGCAGCTACTGAGCATGAATCAGAATATTCCGGACAGGGCTATTCAGCTATTCGAAGAGAAGAAAATCTATAATACGACACTCCAGTCAAGTCCTATAGCTACCGCGCTCATCCAGCAGCTGTTGAGCCCCCTTGATCACGTTTATCTCATCATTGATGGACTTGACGAGTGCCCCGACAAAGATCAACTCATAAGCGACTTGAGTTGTCTAGTCCAACAAAAGGTCTACGCAACTGTGAAATGGCTGTTTCTGAGCCGTTATCATGATTCCTTCCGCAGCACTATGAGCAACGTTGGAGCGCTGGAGCTGCGGCCAAAGTCGGACGTGATAAACTTGGATATTCAAACATATGTCGCTTCGACATTGACATGCGAGGACTGTTTCAACAAATGCTCCGACAACAACGATCGGAATTTCCTCTATGCGAGATTTGTGTGTGAGACGTTGCGAGGCGATGGTACACTACGCGACGGTGACATTCCTTCAGCATTGAGGCAATTTCCAACGTCGTTGACCAGTTATTATGCACGTTCCATTGACGACATAGCACGAAGACCCAGCCACGAGCAAAAGCTCGTAAGGTAAGCTGAGTTTTGTGTGACTTCCCCACCCAGGCTAACACACTCCGACAGAATGGCTTTTATAATTCTCGTGGCCGCAAAGCAATCTCTTACCTTTGGAGAACTCATGGATGCATTATCAGTCAAATTGGAGTCTCCTAACAACCAGCGATCAAGACTACGGCAACCCGATGAGATCCGCAATCTGTGTGGCCCGCTGATCACGCTAGAGAGACGTGATGAGGACGCCGCTGAGTCGCACATTGTGAAGTTCTACCATAAAACGATCAAGGACTTTTTGCTTCAAGATCCAGATGTGCTTAAATTAGAAACTATCGAGACCGACTCTCGAAAATATTTCGTCACAAGAGAGGATGCCCAGCGTGAGATAGGCATGCTGTGCCTATCGTATCTGATGGACCAACAATATTCAGAATGTCAAGATCTCGAAACATTGGTACAGAGTGTTGACAAGGACAAGGATCAAGCATTTTTGCGATACGCTGCAACGTTTTGGTGCCAGCATCTGAGTGAAGCAAAGCCAACCCCAAAAATGGTGGAGCAGGTCACCCAATTCTTGAAGAGCAAGGCGTTTTTGGACTTGTATAGGTGTCCAAAGTCATACAGCGCCACACTTATTCGGCTCCTACATCCCTCTCAAGTCGAATTCCTACAGAATGTCGTCCAAGGCATACAAATGGAATGGCGAAGACGCCTATGGACTCCCACTACCTGACTGGCTTGACGATGAATCAGCTACAGCCGAATGTACATCGCTGGTTCGATCTCTGTGCTGTTTCGCACAAGAGTGGAATGAGGTGATCACAAGTCATACCGCATCTATCAGTCTCTGCGGTCTACTGCGACGTTTCGACACAAGCTGCCATTTGAAGCCACTATCCAAAGTTGATAGGCGGCCTCGAATCGACCATCTCTCAGAGCTCGTCGATCTGACAGGGCATTCCGACGTACGCATATTGGACATCAAATTTCGTGGGAAGAGATTGTCTGCGGAAGTACTGTTTCGAAAGGACAACGAAACAGAGAGCATCATACACAAGTATGAAGCGGAAGTTGCCGGCAAGGTCTTGGAGACTTCACAACACAATATACCTTTGAGCGGTGATCAAGGTTCCTGGGATATTAACGAAATCGGAGGCGAAGGACTAGAGGCCTGGAGTATTGACCCGCGCAACCTGTCCGTTAGAACAACAACCTCATTGCACAGCAAGCGATTCAAAAGCTCCTTTGTGGCAAAATCGGATTTCGATTCATTCGATGGTGGTGAGTGGACGTTCTTGCGAGCAGTCACTGAATCCTCTCCGGCTCAAGACAAACGTGTACGCGTTCTTCACGCTGGATGGCTGGAAAAGGATCGGCCACTAAAATGTCGGAAAGCTACTAGCGATGAGACCGAAGATGATATGACAGACCCAGACGACTCAGAATCGGAAGCAGAGGTTCAATCAGATTCTGACGTTGACTCTACATCCGACATGTTTGACTCTCTTGACGGCTACGAATCCATGACGACAGACTCTTCCGTTGATGACGAGGGCAAGCGTACTGGTCAGTGCATCATAATCCTCCAACCTCAAGCAGATCCATACTGGACGAAGCCATGGATGAGCCCAGCCATGCGATGGGATAAAGTCGGTTGTGCGATGCACCCAAATTTGCCCTTACTCGCATTCACCCACATGTCTCTTGAAATAGAGCTGGTTAATCTGGATCTCAAGACACAAGAAACCAAGCATCTGCCAGAGCCGGTGAATATCAACGGGAAGCCAGCATCGAGTACTCGCGGTAAGTCAAGCACTCAGAAAGAAGATCACAAATCTGATAATGGCTCACAGAACTTCGTTTCTCGTCGTGTGGCAAGTATCTACATTGTCTCATCATCACATTTGTGAGTGCCTTCAGGCAAACGAACTGCCAGGTGACAGTGGCAACCTTTTGCTTTAACCCAGACGGCGACAGTGACAATGCATTCCTATTGATTCAGCCGCCCCTTCAGTTTGCCTATAGCTTTGCTGACAAATTGGCCAACATTGCTCTGCCGCTCACACTCACGTACTGGGCCGAAGACTCCCTTCTCATTTCCCTACCTCCACTGACTTGCGACGCAAAAATCGTACGGGTAGATCTTCCCAAGACCGGCGTCCATGAAGATACGCAAATCAAGACGTTGACTGCCCCTATCTATTTTCCGTCATCCACACCTCATCGTGATCCTCGGCTTCTGCAGCGGACGAGTTCTGATGGAAAAGACATTTTCATACATCTGGCTCTAGGCGCTTTGTTTCCTCCCAAACGAGAAACATCTCCTGTGCAACCGCGCTCAGAAGTCCAAGACGGCACGCGAATTGGCCGACCCATGGATCAGGCCAGCCCGCCAGTGTTCCTCAGATGGAGAATATCTCAAAATGACGGGTGGCGCCTATGGAACGCGGACCTGGACGGTAAATCATCCGATCTGAGAAGAGAGACGCCAGTCTGGGAGGCACTCAGGGGCGATTTTGTAGATCCCAACAAACCCTTTAGTGTTCCTATCCGTTCTGGTTTGAACTGGACTCGTAAAGGGTACTTGAGTTGCTAGCGATTTTAGGTTATTGGGGACCCGAAACAATCTCATTCAAGGCCAACGTATCTTTCTTGATATCAGCGATCATATCCTCCAGACCTGGTGTCGGTTTCTAGCTTGCCCCCGGACCTGGGTAGGAGGGGCTTCAACTCAGGCATGTTGACTCTCATTTGGAGCTATCCCCTCGTTCTTCATACGTCTTGTTCTTCCACGGATAATGGCAAAATGTACAAATGTTCTTATATGGCACAATGTGGACACGTATCACATTGTTCAATTACTTTTATACTTTTCCCAGAGGCGGACAAGGTTGCTGGGCACCTACGAAGGCATACGTGTGGTGCTCTAGGCTCAGGCTGTGATGTAAACAACACGCAACACCTAGCTAGTGCGATGTCAACAAAACGCAAAACCCTCCGGAAATCTTTCCAGTGAATCATTTGGTCCGCAGGAGTACTTATCATTCTAAATGAACGCTGTTTCTTCAACGCCCCGTTGGTGTAGTGGTTGAAAGAGCAAAGCAAACTGCATCAAAGAGCAGAGCCAACCGCAGCATGAAGACCTACAGTTCGAATCATACAAAAACGGATCTACCCAAAAAAAAAAAAACCAAAAAAAAAAAAACCCCCCATACGTCACGCGGACTCTGTCACGATCTCGATCATGGTTGAGGATTATGTGTATGGCGACAACTAGAAATGTTAAAAAAATCTAGAGCAGGGGCGTGGATGTAGTATAGCAGGGAAATGGCATGATTTTTTGACTCGTACTTTATATGGGAGGAAGAAGAGGCATAAAAATTGGCAAATTTGTGGCTTGCTGGAATAGAGCTGAATGGGCAGCTTCAGGTCAACGTGAATGGCGGCTACCGAAAGTGGGAATTTTGACGGGCCGGGAGGGCCAACGGCCAAATACTCTTGGCTTTTGCGGAGAGCATGGACGAGTCTAGAACTTCTTAATTGGACAATGAAAACAAGCGGTCTGTTGACGGTTGTCCCAGAGTTTCGATGAAGAAGGATGAGTTGGAAGAGATCAGACCATGTTGAAATGGATCTTCAAACGTGTACACGTGGGTCACTGATGCTCATCACGATAATTTCACCAGTAATTACAACCATTCATAATTGGTATGGCTCTAGCTAAATCATGTTGACGAGAATTTCGTACAGTCTAAATGTAATAATATTGCATGTAACGCCGCTAAGGGAGTCCGATCCTGTCTCCCAAGTATGATGTTAATTCAATGATGCAACGCCGCCGAGATGCAGAATGGGACCCTTCCCATATGTTTGGAATTTTTGGCACACAAAACTCTCGCGAGAAAACCAACCATTCATGTCGCATCCTAAAGGCTTCGTCCGCCCACCTAGTCAAAGCGGTCGTCGTCCTTATCACTCTCGCTGTCGTATTCAGTCTCAGCGTCGCCCTCGTGCGCCTTACGCTCGGCATCTTCCACCATCTCACGATAAGTGCTCCATGATAACATGAGAAACGCCACGATAATCATGCCGCAACCCACCACTGCCGCAAAGGTCATGCTCTTGCCAGTGCGCAGCCAGTCAACAATAGCCACGATGAAAATGGTAAGCAGAGCTGCCACGGAGCTGAGCACCGGGCTAGTCAGACTGATGAGAACCAGAAAAGACCCGGCAAAGGTTGCATTCATGACCACACTGACTCCGAGATACCATGCCGTCTGGCCTGTCGGGAGTTCGAACGTCTCCCAGCCCAACATGTGCAGAATCGGTAGGGGAATCCACAAGACCGTCAAGGTGAACAAGCCAATGCAGCTACCAAAGGCGTTTGCGAAAATCATGCCTCGGCCTGCACTGACACCCTCGGGAGGGCACGCCCATCTCTTGTACAGGACCTCGTAGAGGCCATAGAGAATGCTGCCGGCACCAATGATGAGATTACCCAAGAATCGGGTGCCGGCCGTGTGGTTTGTGGCTTGGTCTTCGTCACCGCTGCCGCCTTCTTCCTTGCTGTCGCCATAGGCCACAACCATGACACCGATGATAGCTATAATGACAGCAAAGCTCTTGTCGAGTCGCAGCTTCTCCTTCAACAGTGGGACGCTGAAAGCATACGCAAAGAAGGCAGAACAGTTGTAAATGGCCGTCAAATCGCTCGGACTGGTCATGTCGACGGCCAGGTACCAACTCAGGCCGGCAACGGTCAAGGCGCTGGTGATGAAAGCCGTGGTCTTGATCAGATACGGCCATGGACTCGTGTTCATGGCGTGCCGAGACACCTCGAGATTCTGGTTGCGAATCATGTGTGTCGTGCTCCTCAACAAGTATGCGTGTCGCCGCCAGAAGGCTTGCCATGGCATATTCCACTTTTGCACCCTTAGGATCAATAATTGCGTCGGCCAGAGGAGCGCCCATGATCCGTGTGTCATGTACAGCATGCAATACGCCTTGTTCCAACCGAGCTCTTGCTGTACGTAGGCTGCCAGTTCTGTTTGGATGCAGAAGGACACCAGCGACACGACTAAAAAGACTGCGGCATAGACGTATTTCTTCTTGGCAGCCATCTTGGCTTGGGTATCTGGCGACCGCGAACGCATAGTCGACCGCCGCGAAAAGGTTGGCCGTTGTGGGTGCGCGCTGGGTAGAGGCGACGGTGTCCGCGAATGGTTGTAGCGCGCACGACCTCGCTCGTCATCCCCCTGGGACAGCAGAGGCTGTCCCGACCGGAACGTCTTGTTATCCATAGTATCGTCGTCGTCGCTGCCGTATGCGTCTGCGCTTGGGGTCCTGATGCGCGGGCCGCTGACATTCGAAGGTCTCCCTTCGTAGGCAAAAGATAGGCGCTTGTCAACCACTGGTGTTCGGCCGCCTGTAGTATTGGCACCACTACCGATATAGTTCTCGATATCGTCGGATTCGCATGAGAAGGATGAGGAGGCTGGCGATTGCTCGGGCTTGTCGGCGCGGGAAAAGGGAGGGTGTAGGCTTGTTGCAGGCGGTACCTTGGACAAGCGAACGTCGTTGGAAGGCATGAATTCGTTGGGGATTGAATGAGCGTGGGGGGAAAAGAGAATAGACAAAGGAACGAGAGCGAATAAGAGGGATGCTGTTCGAGTAACACCAAGCCACCGGTAACCCCGTCTATCTTCTATCAAGGTGTCGTCTTTTGGTCGTATGGAATGCAAGTAGATTCACACGTGGAGGTTGCGACATGCAAGTTCGACGTCGCCGGATCTCCTGCCCAGTAAAGACCCATCGCTAAAGGGGCGCTAAGGTCCCCTGACGGGGTTCCGTGACGCGACGGCGCAGAAGACCTTGGCGCTGATAACCCACTAAAATGCCCTGGGCCGCGGTTGGCTCGCTAATATATTGGGTACTAGGGGATTATGGATCTCATCAGCCTGGGCAATCACTACAGACAGCTATGTGCGATGCCGACGGACCGGTAGTACATGTAGTCATGCAGTACAATCGAAACCTCAAAGTGGTATGTAACGAGTATAATATGAAATCAAGTATACAAGTGTCTATGATTGATCAAAACCAAGATCTTATTTCCCTTACAGCTACGCCATATACTCCGTCGTCTTCTGCGCGTGCTATCTTCGTCCAGCTTGTCTCAGATCCATCAGGTCGGGTCAGCCTTGGAAGCTTGCGCCTTATCACGCTGGCTTGCCCGAAGAGACATAGCATAATGCCTCAAAAGGAACACATGACTCGGTAGCATGTCCGCATATCTCGATCCAGCATCAAAACATCCAAATATCTTGGAAAGCCTGTTTATAGTTGGAAGGAATGTCTACCAACCTCGCACTCAATCTCACCGTCTTCTGCATCTTGAAGGCAAGTAGGGTATAGTGTAGCTGCCGTCGGGTAGACCTTGGGTACCTACTGCCTTATGGATCGAGAAAACAAGATCAAGATAGCAAGATAGTCCATTTGCAGATGGATAGGAATCCCATAGCGTCTTATAGCCTTGTCACGAGCCGTCTTCGATGGTGGAATGCGGGAGACCACATCATGGTATTATCGTCAACTATCCACATCTCAACAGTGCACTGCCGGTATCTCTACCGATGGCTTAAGGACTGCAAAACGATTTCCCTGCGTCATCTGATTCGGCCATTGTAGCCAGCTGAGCCGAACCTATCTTCCTAATTCTTCCCTAGAGTCGCTTTGTACACAATAAAGACGACTGACGATGTAAGGAATTCTCATTGAATTTTTCTTGAGAGCACTGAAGCTTTCGGCGTTAAGGCGCCCGGGCATCCTTGGTCGTATGAAGAGAACTCCAAAATATGTTGTCCGCTTTTGTTATCGCCGTGGATGAAGCTATAGGAACGCGGACGAGATCAGTTCAATACCTATATTCTTCCGTACGTACATACCTCATGTATTATACATTGTCAGCAATTGGCATTATTTTTTCCGTCACCACCGGTGATCGACATGATAGTCAAGATTGGGTTCAAGATTATCCCGGCAATAATAGCAAGTCCGCGGCGTTAATCCCCTTTTAGCACGTTTTGAACTATAATGAGAAAGGGAATATGGACCTACTCAACCCGCGCTGCCCGTTAGATAGCGGGAACGGAAGGGAATGTGCCCCTCATCGCGAGCAAGCGAGACGCTCAACGCTGCGGGGTTAAGACACCTTGACGTCGATGTCGTGATGTACGTGGGTAGCCACTCGAGCACACGATTACAGAGGGACTTATCGCCGAGGACATAACCTGTTGGACGGGTTTTAAAGCTCAATTCCAACTCCTCTTTTGTATAAATAACACAAATCGAGGGATTCCTATTCTTGTCTTCCTTGGCAGTCGAAACGAACAACCAATCCCAAGTGCTGCTATTACTCTAGCATCGTCCACTTACACGAGAAACCGAATCAATACCTTGTAGGTTGAGAAATTTCATCATGATTGAACCAATGCGATAGCGCTAACTCACATCACAGAACCCCTAGCGACACTACATATCCTACATCGCCATCATGCCTCTCATTCCAACCTCTACCGGCCAGCCCCGAGTTATCCTGGGTCTCATGACCTTTGGCCCTTCGGAAAAGGACGGCGCTCGCATCACTGACCTTTCCGTCTACAACTCGGTGCTCGACAAGTTCCAGTCCCGCGGCTACAATGAGGTCGATACGGCACGCGTCTATATTTCCGGCCAGCAGGAGGCCTTTACGCGCGAGGCCAAGTGGAAGGAGCGCGGCCTGAAACTGGCGACCAAGGTCAAATACCCCAGCGAGGATGGCGACCACGTCGAGGCAAAGGTCATTGAGAGTGTCGAGAAGAGCTTGAAGGAGCTCGGCACCGACTGCATTGATGTAAGTAGTGATACTTTTGAACATTGTTCCGCCCACAACACTCCCGAGAAGCCTCAAGTAGCAAATTTGCACATTGGAGAAATTGAGAACCATCCCATGCTAATTCTCAATGTTTCTTACCATCAGATCCTATACATCCATGCCGCCGATCGCGCTACGCCCTTTGAACAGACCCTTGGTGCCCTCGACAAGCTGCACAAGGCCGGCAAGTTTGTCCAGCTCGGTCTCTCCAACTACACGGCCTTTGAGGTGGCCGAGGCCGTCATGATCTGCCGACAGCACGGCTGGGTCCGTCCCACCATCTACCAGGCCATGTACAACATGATCACGCGCGGCATCGACGCCGAGCTCGTCCCGGCGTGCAAACGCTACGGCCTCGACATTGTCGTCTACAACCCGATCGCCGGCGGCCTCTTCAGCGGCAAGATCAAGAGCAAGGACATTGACCCCAGCCAGCTCGAGGGCCGCTTCAGCGACAAGCACCCCACCGGCCAAAACTACCGCAGCCGCTACTTCAAGGACAGTACGTTCCAGTCGCTGCGGACCATTGAGGAGGCTATTGCCAAGCACGAGGGCCTTACCCTCATTGAGACGGCCCTGCGGTGGACGGTGCACCACAGCGCGCTCAACGTCAAGGACGGCAACGACGGCATCATTATCGGCATCTCGAGCCTGGAGCAGCTGGACGGAAACTTGAATCACCTCGAAAAGGGACCCCTGCCGCAGGACGTCGTCGACGCCATTGACAAGGCCTGGTTGATCTCCAAGGCCGAGGCGCCCAACTACTGGCACAAGGATCTCGTGTACAAGTACGATACTAGAGAGGCACTGTTCTCGACAAAGAAATAGGTGCCGAAACCCCTAGATAATGATGCTGCAACAATTATATGTAGGCTAGAACAATCAATCTGTAAAGACAACTCGGACGATTAATTTGCAAACGCATGCCATTATAGCTTAGACCTCAGGAGCAATTTAACTGCTCTGAGTCGTGCCCCAGTCTACTTATTCCAATCGAGACGAAGTTTCGATAAATCTCATAAAGTCAGATACGGTGATTCGGTTGCATAGGCGGCATTCAGTATAGCAGCAACAGGCTGAATGTGACTGGCTGGCTCCGTGTAATCCGCGCTCGAATTTATTGCGGTTCGAAACTACGCCCCCATTATTTGCTTGCCCAGTCCAGCCTTCATCACATGGAACTGAAGAATTCTAGACTCACGAAAAGAGACGGGCAGAAATATGACGAAAGGAAAGAAACAATGATGGCCTAGCACTAACTACCTTCCCAAAGGGGAGGGCAACGCAGCGAATGAACAAGGCCAGTGTCATCTGAGCAAAAAAGAAAATGAAAAAAATAAAGGAACGAACGATATTGTCGAGCGAGAAAAGTAATCTCATCACCCATGAGACAATCTCTAGAGCTATTGGGCTCTTATTTAGACACACGATGCTTCGTGCGAACATCCATGACGAAGGATAGAATGTTACAGATGTCATGCTTTTATCCTCCTCCACAGACAACTTCTCCCGCAATGATCTTCAACTTGGGCAACGCGCGTGATCCTCGTTTGAACACAATGTGCCAGAATACAGTCCACGAACGACTGGGAGTATATGGCCTGAGAGGACCTCGGTTATTGGGCCAGAATATCGAGATCTCTACCGTAAAGACAAGAAAGGAAAGTCACCAAAGTATATTCTAAGTGGCATTGTACGCTGAAAGAATAAGTCCTGACCTCTACTTACGACTTGAATTGGCTGCAGAGTATTTCCATGGGCTTGACACGGCCGCTGCTTCGGAGCTTCCAGAATTAACTCAAGAACCAAGAGAACAATCTCATAACTCATGCAGTTCCGCTCCCATCGACGATACTGAACATTTCTAGGTATACTTGGCCGTCCTGATATTCCCACAGCCGATTAGAAACAATTCCTACCGGATTCTCGCCGGGTCGATTGCCGCATCGGCACCTTCTCTCGGGAACAGAGTAAAAAAAGGCTGAGTGGCCGCTGCAGGGGAAGTGACTCTGTGCCAGTGTCGGGCATTGATCAGACTCCGAAAGACGTCAACACGATACTCCAAAATCCCAACGTACTATAGGTAGTACAGGACTTTGCCTGAGACAGACTTAGCATCAAAACCTATTTTTACCATTGATAAGCTTCCCCGCACAGAAAGAAATGTGTGTTCGGTAAACCACTACCAGAAGCGAGGGTATTCCTCCAATGAGAGCCGCCACGACGAAAAGTTGGGGTACAGTCTAAGGGGGTTATCAGATCATTGAGAAGGGCTCGAGTTGAACTAGTCATAATCTATAAAATGTCAGCTTCATCTGCTGCATTGGAAAGGTGCCCGCTGTATTTCCAAAGAGTCTCGCCGTGGAGGAAGCCCACAGCGCGCCTTGGAAAAAGCCATGGCGATCACCCAAGATTCCGACAAACTCGGGATGCCTCGAGCGACCCCGGGCACTGAGCTCCTGTACGACAATGACGGAAATCACAACATCACCACCGTGGAAGGGTATCCGGTTCAGCACGTCGAGCGAGGAGACGGCCGCATCATTCTGGTTCCCCAGCCCTCGCCGACCGATCCCAACGACCCCCTGCGCTGGCCCGAGTGGCTCAAATGGAGCACTTTTCTCAACGCCCTGGGCTATTCGTTCATGGGCGGCGTGACGGGCCCGATCATGGCGGCAATGATGATCCCACTGTCGCAGAGGTTTGGCCAGACGTTGCAGAGGATGTCGTATGCAAATGGTGCCACTCTAGTATGTCAGGGCGTCGGCAATACGCTGTGGATGTAAGTGATTATGATATTCCGGTTACTTCCATCAATGTCATATAGAAGATCATTCGTTGACCAGAGAGTACAGGCCGCTTGCTATCAAGTTTGGGAGGCGTCCAGTATACTTGATATCCAACACTCTGATGGGCATTGCCTGCATCTGGTTGGGCGTAGCAACAAATGCCTCCTATACCCCGTTCATCATTGGCAGGGCGTTCCTCGGACTGTTTGAGGCGCCAATCGAGTCGATTGTACCCAGCACAGTCACTGATATATTCTTCCTGCACAATCGAGGGGCTCGCATCTCCATGTATGGTCTATCAGTACTTGGAGGCAACGAACTTGGACCTTTGGTAAGTTTTCCGTCACAAGGAGACTACAAAAAGGGTACGTAAATTGACAACCTTGTAAGTTTTCTGCAATCATCTTCCAGTCACTTGGTTCGGCATGGGCATTCTATATCGTAGCAATCTTCATCTTTGCCAATTCAATCACCATGTTCTTCTTGATGCCAGAGAGCAGATATCTCGGTGCGCGGCCAACCGTCAGCCTGGGTCACTTGGGCCCGGCGCCAGCGCAACCTCGAGACAAGGTTGGTACCGAGATGGTAGAGGACGTAAAGGAGACACAGCAGCATGCCAATATGCCCAACACCTCAGCCATCGACGAGATCCCCAAGCGAAGCCATGTCCGCAACCTCGCGTTATGGGAAGCACCTGACCATAATGCCAGCCTCGTCAAGGACTTTCTCCGGCCCTTTATTCTCTTGACCTACCCCACCGTTCTGTGGACTTGTGTCATCTACGGGGCGGCCCTGGGGTGGAATGTGATATTCGGCACGACAGTGGCCCAGCTCTTTGAGCCGCAGTATGGTTTCGATTCCCAGGCGCAGGGTCTCGTGTTCTTATCCCCCTTTGTCGGGTCGCTGGTCGGGACCTGGCTCTGCGGCCCCATGGCCGACTCGATTGCCAACTACTATACCCGGCTCAACGGCGGCGTGCGCGAGCCCGAGATGCGACTCCCGACGTGTGCGATTGCGGCCGCATTGACCTTTGTGGGCGCCCTGGTGACGGCACTCACTTATCACTACAATACGCACTGGATGGGCCCGATTGTTGGAATCGGCATCCTGGGCGCTGGTGCTCAGATGGGGGCTACACTCTCCATGAGTTACGCGTCAGACTGTCACACAGATGTAAGTTGACCGATATATCAAACGATGACCCGTCTACCATATTCTGACAACATCCACAGCTTATTGTCGAACTCATGGTCGCGGTGGCTTCACTCAAGTCGCTCATCGCCTGGATCTGGACTTGGGTCATAAATGACTGGATTGCTGCCCAAGGCGTGCTCGTGGTCTTTATGACCGTTGCCGCGATCAATATCGTCATCTATCTGTCGACGATTCTGCTCTACCTTTACGGGAAAAGAGTACGGCGCTGGATCCACGAAAATGATGTCTTGGCCAAGGCGGGACTACGGTAATTATAATGGCCTTCTGGAACTCAAACTTGCGTAGCTGGCGATACTGAGAATCTGGATTTTGTGACACTGGGTAGAATGCTACAAATAGAGGAATGTCAATATTTTGCAAGTTGAGTCAAAAGGATCAATGGTAGATATAAACAAGGGCATTACACAAGAGCTTTCACATGAAGTAGAAATTGACGAGGAAATTCAGCTGGATTATAGTACATCATTCGTGGCTGCATAATAAAGAAGTTCAACCAGGGCTATTTCTGAAGACTAGCACTGCAATAGGTAAAATGTGAGTCAATTATATGGTTTCTGCGAACCCTCTCCCTTCCAACGCTGGAGACGCAATGGGAAATGCTGCAAACAAGCCACCTAGCAATGCCGAAAAAACCGTTACCATGGACGTGTTCTGTTTGATAATGTTTGTCCACTGCCGCGATGGCGGGTCTTGTCCCTTACGAACCGCTCGAGAAGAATTGACCTGGTCTTACATAAGATCATCTTGCTTTGCCTATATCGCTCTCTGAGAAGATTAAGTGCTGAATAAGCTGACGGCGTCGAGACCTACTGCATGAACTAGCATATCACTACCCTACATATAAGACTACATGTAACACTATGTGGCTTGCAATGAATCCCCGGCACAGAGAGCGTAAAGGGGCTTGTAAACCTTGGGATAAGGCCGTCATACTCCACGTCAACGAGGTCGGTGTAATTGGCAGTCTGCGCTTGTTTTGGAACAAACTCGCAACATAGTATGCTCCTGGCCAGAATCAGCGGTAAACCAATAGCGTCTTACGAGAACTGCAGCATTTGCTGTGGTGCAACACACCGTTTCGGACAGTCAACGCAGTATTCCCCCGTCCTTTCCGGTAACACATAGTATACACACATCTAGAGCGGAGAGCAGTCGGCCGCGCAGCTAGACTAGGTATATATGTGACTATATCTCAGCTCCTATTTCATGGCTGCACTCGAACCACTGCACTTTCTTGCGTTCGTCACTCCTCTCTCAAACGGCATATGTATATTTTCAACACGAATTCAATAATGACGGTCGACAATGAAACCCGCTCTCGCTTTGTCATTCGTCCCCTCGACGTATCGCACATTGAATGGGTGTCGGCCATCTTTGCCCACTCCCACCTCTTCCACAACAAGGCGTGGCGCGACTGGCTGCCCGAGAGGAACCTGACGGCCCTGGCGTACGAGGTCCTTGGCACGTCAGAGTACCTGATGCGCCACCAGCTCGAGTCGGGCTACTCCCTGGGCATGTTTGACACGGAGTACCAGTTCAAGAACCCGGACTCGGCCCCGACGGGCGGGAAGCTCTCGTGGGATGACGAGAACGCCAACGCCGACGGCCAGCTGCTGCTCGAGCAGATGGATTTTCCCCTCGTGTCCATTGCCCTGGCCTACGACAGCATCAACCCGCTCGACCCGGCCGGCATGGCGCCCCTGATCGCCTCGCTGCCGCCGACCAAGGACATTTTCGGCATCCTGGCCGCCCTGGACCCGCGCGACCCGGCGACGTGGCGCGCCACGGCGCCCGGCCAGGTGCTCTTCCGCAACGCCACAAACACCCGCGCCGACTACGAGGGCCACGGGCTCATGGCCAGGATGGCCCGGCACATGATGTTCAGGTCGGCCGAGCAAGGGTTCCGGGCTATACAGATTGAGTGCATGAACAATCCCGTCACCCACGTTTGGAGTCACCCCCCACCTCCATTCAAGGGCGAGATCATTTCCGAGTTTCAAACAAAAACCTACCAAGAAAAGGACGAGAATGGCAAAATGGTTGCCAAGTTGGGATCAGCGGACCAGAGGATGACAAAGTGTTATGTGACACTTAGATAAAAACAGTTCTCGTGCCAATTCCATGTACTCACAAATGCCAGTTTGGACCTTTCAATGAAGAGTCGAATATAATTGAATGTCCGAGTACGCATTCTGATAAAAAAAGGGTTGCCCATCAATAAAAGACAAAGCTGAATAGATTGCAAATAATACTTTCCAGAGGACGATGATATTGCTGTCAGTGACGAAAACAACACTCGACAAGCAAAGTACACGAAGACAAGTTGAAACAATTAACCTTCACGTTACATATTCATTCATACACTGCTAGAGTGGTCAAACAAGTCATGGCTATCAAGTTTTTGAATTGTGCCAATCTTCTCTACCTATGAATGGGCCTTTCCCAATATTTTCTTACACAAACGCAGCCACATTGGCTGTTGTCTGCCTAGCGCTTCCCGTTGATCCTTGCGCTGTTCACCGAGGAAACATTCGCACACGTTTCATCAGTGCGATCGAAGCCCCGAATAGTCCCGCTGAGACTCCACTATCTCAAAAGTACATATACCAAAGTATGACCTCTATCGGTCGGCGCAAATGAATGACGTGAAGAGTAGACAGCCATGAACTCCGAAGACCATGTTTTGCAAGTACGCGGTTCTTCGAGTAGCGAGTGCTGTGGGCATGATTCGCGGAATATGCCCAGTGATTCATGAAAAACCCCAAGCTTCTCTATCCCCTCGTCGAATGTGAACCAAACCAGTCGAAAAAAAAAAAAGAACCAAAAAGGAACAAAAACCAAAGTCGTGGTATTGCAATGAAATGACGAAGCCCTCATGCTAACAATGCCTTCAAGTGAAAACCAGATGCCGAGGTGAAAAAGAAATTCCCAAAATCTCCAGGACCGTTGAGACTTGCTGTCAGACCGCTCCGAAAAGGATCTACTGTTGCAAAGCAAGCATCATACAAGTGGAGGGGAGCGTGCCATCATAATCGCGTAAATATCGATGGGCGTGGACCGTTTATGCGGCGATGCTACCCTTGCGCTTTTCAGCGCTGGTGAGCACCAACATCGGGGCCTTGCGTTGGCCGTCAACGGTCTCGGGCTTGCGCTGCGTTCCGTGCTTGAACACGTTGGCAAAGCTACCAGGCTCGCTGTCACAAGCGCTAGCCAGGCTCTCGACGCTCTTGCGGGACTTGGACCGAGAGCTTGGGCGGTCAGACCCAATGGCACCCCAGCTGCCGCTGGTCGAGGTACGGGAACTAGCCAGGCTCGGCTCAGCATCGCCGGAAAGACTTCCAGAGCCACTACGTCCAGAGTCAGACTCGTTATCCGTAAGAGGAGTTCCAGCCTCGTCAGCAGTCTCTGAGACGGGGCTCATGCTGCCAGAGCTACTGCTAGTGCCCTTGCGTCTCTCAAGACCAGCGCGAACAAGGTTGTGGACAGCGGAGCGGCGAGTGCGAACAGCGAAGTTCTTGCTTCCCTCAATCTTGGCAGTTGGCTTGGCACGCAACTCGTCGATCGAAGGAGGACCACGAGGCTGACGCACGGGGTGCTCACCAGCACGTGCCTGGCCAGGTCCATAACCAGTGAGGAGTGGTGAGATTGGGAATGCGCCTGTGTTGGGCCCTGCTCCCTTGTTGGCATCCTCAGTCGAAAGCGATAGACCCTTCTGATTTGCGATTGACGCGGCCTTCTTGTGTCCACGGCGGAAAGCATTGGCAGACGGTGGCGGAAGAGGAGTTGGCTCGGCGGTCATCTCTTGCTTCTTGGGAGGCGAGTTGCTACGGAAAAATGGCCTCTCATTGCTCTCCATGGGTGGCGGGGACACCTCAACACGAGGAGTGGTGCCAGTTGCTTGCTGAAAGGTCATGTTTTGCGGAGTAGCGGGCTGATCCAGGTAAACATTGTTGTATTGACCTTGGTTCTGGTCAACGTAAGAATACTGCTTGCCGGTGGCAGGATCGTAGACAGTGTACACATTCTGCTGCGGCTGCTGCATGGCTGCCAAAGACTGTTGCAGATTCTGAAGCTGCTGCTGCTGCTGGAACAGACTCTGGAGAGCTATCTGCTGCTGATAGGAGGCCTGTCCGTTGAGATTCATAGCCTGGAACTGCTGAGCTGCTGCCTGAATTTGCAAGAGCTGCTGCTGGAGCTGTCGTTGCTGCTGGGCCAACTGAATGTTCGCAGCCACCAACTGAGCGTAAAATGTAGGATCTATCTGCTCCTGATCCTGCTCATCATGAAGCTGCTGAGAAGCAAGCATCTGCTCAGAAGCATATTGCTGTCCAAGGCCCATCATCATGGGGTTGTACGCCTGTTGCTGCTGCTGTTGCGTTGCAAGACGAGGAAGCGATGTCTTGGGGCCAGCGTAGCCGGTCTCCTGGCCGTACATTCCTGAGCTGGCGCCGTTCCTGTTGGGCATCTGCTGGCTAGTTGGGACAGCAGTGGCAGGAAATGTGGAAGTGGTGGCGGACTTGGGAGCGGTTCTGAGGCCTGCGAGCAAATGCGATCTGCTCGTCCTTGGTGTGGGAACGCCAGTGTCATTGCTCTCATTTGCAGCCTTGAGGGAATCAAATGATAGCGGCTTGATGTTCTGACCACCACGGCGCGAGGCCAGGCCACCAGCGGGCATACCACCGAGGGGTTGCATTGCGAATCCGTTGTGAGACATTTGAGCAAATTCGCCGGCGTGCATTACTCAAAAAATGGTTGTGTTGTGATCTATCAAGAATACCGTCGAAAGTCTAAATCGAAGACGTTTGGAATTCGATTGCGATTTTCGAAGTGAAATCGAAGGAGTGGATGATTGCCGCTGGTGGAGATTGGGCGATCGATGCAAGTTATTACAAAAGCGTAGTCGGAAGTATGCAATTAAGGCGATTCGTGAGAGTGCTTTGAAGCAATCTGATGTAAAAAAGAAACAAGCCGACCAAGTCGCTCGATTGATTCGAAAAGTCTTATCGTGTCAAACGAGATGCCGAGATAAAACAATCTGGCAAGATCAAGATCGCGGACCGAGGGCGGCGACAGGAATCGATGAGCGAGAAGGTTAGAAACGTCTTGAGAATTTGCAGATGCTGCGACAATTCTCAAAGGCGCGCCTGAAGTATTAGAAGAAGAATCTGATGGGTGTAGAAATGCTGCGATTGTCCGTTTCGGAATGAGTGATGATCCAACCGGGTGGAAGGAAACCTGCGATAACGAAAAATGGCTGGAAGCTGAAAAGCGCGAAAGGTGCTCGGAGTGGAAGTTGCCAGGGACGACAAGATGCGGCAGCGCAAATTGTAATTTAGACAAACGTCACTTGGGTGCGAGTTCAAAGAACAGGCAGATCAGCAAGCCGCAAAGGGAAATGCTGTCGAGCGTTATGCAGCAGCAAGATCAAAGTCTAGTGCGACCGTTGAGTAGGGGGCGCTGCTGACAGTGGATTGATTGACAGTGTCGAGTTTCCCTTGTTTCGATGAGCACGGTGACGATGATTAGACCCTGAGAAGGCTTACACTGAAGCAATTCCTTTGTTTGTCCAGACGTGCTTTGTCGACAGAGACTTGAAAGGCCTTCCAATGACAAAGACGGTGCGCGGTGGCGTATTGGGTGAGTGATCCTGATCTCTCAGTGCTTGTTGCTGTTTGCACTTTTCTAGTAATAGGCTTCGAGCCGGCGATCAGATTATTGGCTGGGATGCTGTGTTTTATATGCGTCGAATGGAAAAATGATCAAATGGATGCAGTTGGCAAAGCCGAAAGTGTACAGTGATTAAATAGGTGTCCGAGTATCAATCTGGTGATAGCTGAGAGAGACGATCCGATGCGAGGGTTGGTTGGCAAACGAAATCCCGAATCTTTTTGTCCGTGTTGACTTTCTTTCCTTCCTTTTTATTTTTTTTCTGCTTTTTTTCAAAAAATATTTTTCTGTCTTCTTTTTGTTGTGGTGTTGGCCGAGTGTCTTCCCGAGCGTGACGCGACTTGACTTTTGGGGTTGGCAATTTTAGACTTCAACGACGACAGAGGCAAAGCCACGACGAACAATGGAGAAAAAATATGCGTGAACCGCGTGGTACAATTGAGCTGAGGAGAGAGACAACTAGCGGGGGGAGAGGGCGGGATAAAGGACAGTGGGAGCTAGAGAAGGTGGGAAAAAGGAAGAAAAAGAGAAGTTGGACAAAAAAGTTGTGATCCAAAGAGGAGGAGGAGAAGAGAGAGAGAAGGAGAGGGAGAAGAACTGAGGTCTGGTCTACTGGTGGAGTGGACCCGGTGCTATTGAAGGAGAAAAAAATAATGAGCTACCGTACTGGCTAAGGTAGGTCGGCAGGCCGGTAGGCAGGTACCTCTCCATCTGTACCTACCTTGACGTTCAAATGTTAGGCGTCCAGGGTCCGGCGCTCACTTCAACTGTCATGGCGTTCGAAAGGGTAAACGCTGCTGGCCTGGCCCTAAATCGGTCACTCGTACTTGCATTGGACCCGGGCTACTAGAAGCATTCTACAATTCTAGCAGTTCTTGGGGCATACCTAGGTACCTACATTACCAGCACTGCTACCTACCTGCCGACCTACCTCACGTAGAGGTACCGTTACTGCTACCACCACCCAGCACGCAGCACCCAAGACCCAGCACCGAGCAGCACTGAGAGTGTGCACCATTATTGGCGTCCGCCAATTGACACTCTCAATTGTCAATGTGGCTCGCCCTTGGCTCCGTCCTAAAATTCTGCAAAAGGCCAATGGCCCACCATTGGGCGGTTCGGGCGATTCACCCTGGCTCGCCCTGTGCCTTTTCAGTGGGCTGGCCACGACCACGGAAGGAGGTGGATGCCCTGACAGGCCCTGCAAGCCTGGGCGCTGAATGGGGATGCCAGTGACCAACCGAAAGCCAGCTTTCTCTGAATTGTTGCAGCACACGAAATGCGGTGTGGAGTCAGTCATTGCAGTTGTTGCTCGGCTGGGGCTCCAGTCCAGGTGTACATTCAGAAATGGGTTGCATTGTCACATCCCAGAGAGTGTTCCGTACATGTGCTCACACAAATCTGGCAGCGCCCTCTTCGAAATCCTAAATCTTGCTTTCGTTGTGTATCTACAATTTTTGACTGCATCTTTGAAATTTTGATGCTGCAGAAACGCCATCGTATCATGCTGCCCGTGGACTCTTTGAGCTTTCAATAATTCGCCGTGTGAACAAATCCGAGGCGTCCGCGCTGGAAATGAACACGATGTGCTAGGTGCATGCACAGAGTACATTTTAGATGGTGAGGTAGTTGGGCAGTACGTACCAGCGGGTAGGTAGCATCTGGCATCTGGTAGTTGCACGTGTGGCTTGACTAACTAAACATTCAAAGCAAGCACGAAAGCGAACAATGATGTACCTTACCTACCTGGTTCCTCAAGCAGTAACTCGAGCAGCCAAGGGAGTATTGCTAATTGGGATTCCTGCATCAACGTAGGCAGTCGAAAGTGAGGTACCGAATGTCAGGATGTATTGTTTAAGCCATCCACTTCAGCACTGGGAGAGACCTGGACTGTGAGGACCTGATTTGTGAGGAGCCACTAGCAGAACCATTCGAAAAGAGGGGAAGAAGTAGACGTGCTGCCTGCTATCTATTGTAGAATGCCCTACTCAGCGGTGAGAGTCTGCACACAATCATCACCGTTGATGAGAAAGTCTGGAGTGTGGTCGAATGCTGTAGGCAAGGTATATTGTATGTGAGGGTGGAATTGCTTTAATCATACTCTACGTGCATTATGTGCGATCTCGATGTAAGGAGCAGGTAGGTGTGTGCCAGGAGATTGAGGTTGCGCGGGCTGCTGATTGGGCGATTTGAACATTCGCCTCCTCAATCACCTTTAACAAGTTGCGCGCTCTGAATGGTCCATGGTGATGGCATGCTGTATGCACGGTGCAAGGTGCGCCGGGGATGAGCTGGGTGACGGGTCAGATGGATCATGGACAGTCAACCCGTTCGCCCTCTTGTATTTGATCCGCTCTACCGCTCTCATCTGTGCTGGCCAACCACATGCACTGACTGGCTATCTAGAGGGGGGCAAGCAAGCCAGGGGCACAAACATTGATCGATTGAATGGGATGAATGGACAGGGAGCACTCAAATGTCCTTGAAGATCATCAGCACAGGGGCCATCAACCGAGTGGGAAGTCGTTGACAATCGAGCACCACTACGTAGCAGGTAGCTGGTAGCTGGCTTGGCTGGTAGTTGATAGATGTCCGAAGACTGTACTCTGTATGTGGCGGAGATTCAACTCCATGCATATACTTTGTGCAAGTTTGACAGGTAGCACCGACCTCATGAGATAGAACCATGTACGTAAATTCATATGCGGCAATTGGCATCAAGTCTCTGTCCTATCTGTCTGTACCAGATCTATCACCCTGTCGTTTGGTTGATCTTGCCACGGAAGGTGGTGATCCATATATTCGTGGTTCGTCACCAAGAAACCGGTAGCCAGTGAGATATCATCTAGAGAGAATGGACATCGCTGGTTTCTTCTTCACGTTGTGTACGTGTATAGTAGAGTCTTATGAATTCAATAAAAAATCTTGCCTGTTGAACTTTGCTTCAATTTACCAAACTCAAGATGTATGAGGCCTTGGCTAACCCCATATTGGTTGCCGGTGAACGCTGGTCATCGCCATCAAAACATACAACAGTAATCATAGCTGGCACTTTGCCACTTGGACCATCTTCTGCGCCCTGTGAGGGTTCTCCGGAGTTGCGGCCAAAGCTTGCGCAAATTGTCTCCAATATTGCTATTTTAGTGCACCTCATTGTAGGCCTTGTCAGAAACTCGCGTCAGGTACGACGACCAAAGAAGGACGACGTGGTAAACTCATTCATCACAGAGTTCAGAAAAGCTCTGACCAGCAACGTCCCTAATACCTGCAGGATGAGGTACGTAGGCACAATAGAGCAACTGACCGAGTGCGGTAGTAGAGTGATACCATGTCTCTTCTTCCCCGCGGTTCACTGTGGCTCGCAATGCGCAGGATTATTTCGACATGGACAACACCTTTCAAGATGGGCATGTCACTCATCAACGGGCAAAGCTGGGGAATCCCAAATTCATGCCATTGTTTGATGCGTACGTACCTGGGCTCCATCCCCACATGCTGTTCTTGCCGACGATCTACACGCCCGTCCATGCGTCCCCCAGCCGTGTCACGAAACCTTGCGGCTACTCCGTACTCTATTTCAGATGCATCATGGTGGTAGCAGCCAGTAGCAAGATGGGTAGTATGTACTAGAACTGCTACGACAAAAGTAGGGACCTGGGACTTGAGAGTGAGAGAGAGGGGACCTCCTCCAGCTGTCAGGGGCATCAAGGCAAGACACGGAGACGCATAATCGTCCAAACAAACCGACCAGCCAACCCGGCACCATGGGAAAAGGCAGGCAGGCACCACCCTTTGACTCGTCAGAACTCGGCATGCTCGGTACAGTCCGTTCTAGTATACTCGACTTTTATTAAAGCGACCAGATGCTAGACATGTCCTCCCCACGCACGTTATTATGTCGGGGATGGTATATCTCTATTTCTTCTTCCCTGTCTGATAATCTCTCTCGTCCTGCGGTACTGCGAGCGATCCAGACGCATGGGTCGGTCTTTTTGTGTGTGTGTGTGTGTGTGTGTGTGTGTGTGTGTGTGTGTGTGTGTGTGTGTGTGTGTGTGTGACACAGCCCAGGTACGCATGTACGCGGACGATTGCGCCGCCGCATATTCGTAGACACAAATGTAAGGGGAAAGAGCATGCATGGCTGGGCATTTCAGCAAGCAGTTCAGGCTTCGTCCATACTCTTCTGTTGGAGCTACTCTATACATGCAATCGAGAGCCAATTCGGCCAGTGTATTTTGATGTAGGTGTATCATGCCTGGTGCGCACAGATGGGAAGTCATGTCTCAAACCTGCTCAGATGTCTTGTTCCTGTTCTTGTCGCTACGTGTATATGGTATTATATTAATCGTGCATCTATCTCTGACAGGCATCCCATCTCCTTGGGCCATCCATCATCTCACATCAGGAAGATCCCCCAGCTCGCCCCAGTGAACACCAAGTGCTTCTGGATCAGACGAAAGAGAGCCAAGAGAGCGTGCGCGGACACCAAAATGCTTTAGCCCAAGTTACCCAAGGACGGTTTCGGCTTGGTTGCGAGCGAGACGAGCTGCTTTGGGCATGGTCTGCATCACCCATCGTATGTCCTGGTCGCGTCGACCGAACCTGGGAAAACCTGAGACACGCTGGGGGTGGGGCCCGAGTGAAAAAGAGTGGGTATTCATCAAGGGTCTCTAGACTCTCTCCATCCGTGTTTGTGCCAGACGAGCGCAGACGAGCGTAGACAGGCCAGACAAGCCAGATGCCACAGCGATGGCTCATGTTTCCAGTCAATCCAAAGGTGTCCACAGGTCCCGTATCCAGGTCAGGCAGGTTTGGGAGCGTAGCATTCGGCAGCTCATCAATCAAAGCTAGTGTGGCTGTTCTATTTGAATCAACGGACGGGCACATTGAGCAGCAACCAGAACCAGAGCGGGGCATTTCGCAACTGTCAGGTGCCACTTTCTTTCTCTCTTCTGTTCCGCCGCTAGGTTCTGATCGAGTTGAGCCGGTTGGGCTGGTTTCCCAAAGCGTGGGATTTCGCCAACGGCTTCCCGAGCCACTGTTCTGTCTGTCTTACAGCAAAACACACTGGGCTGCTATGCTAGTCTTGACTCTTTCTCGTGTCACCACTTGCCGTCGGTTTTCGGGGCCAATCAATCGTACAGTTAATTTGTTCCACGATCATAGCTTCCATCGAGGTCCCAAGTTAAGCAAGCACATGTATATCGTACAACACGGGCAAAGCACGGAGAGTGAGGATCTGTCCATTCCCCATGTAAAGTTTGCTTGTGATGACGATAACATATTCCCAATTATTGCAGATCATGCTCACTGAAGGAGTTGATCAAGCCGGATCGCGGTCTTGCTTGGCCAATATTCAATCAAGGCGCTACACTCCTAAATCTGCTGGCAGAGGTGATCGACCTGCTAATTTTCCAATTTCAGTGGGTAAAAAAAGCCACCCTCTCGACCCTCAGCAAGCATCGAGGGCAGCGAGGGCAAGCAACAGGGTTTCCCGCCCGCCGGCGCTGTGCATCCAAGGGTCGTTTGGTCCCACTCAAACCCATGTCGGAGTGTGTGCCCAGGTCCCAAGACTTTTCGGGCGCAGCCAAGCGGCGCTTAATTGATCACTGTTGGCAAATCACTTGCCATGATCGCAGCCGCCATTGAACACCCACATGCGGCTCTAAAAAACCGTTCACAGATACGTGGCAATCGCGTGTTGCGTGCGTGCCTCTCCAGACAGATCGTCGGTTCGGCAATCCCATCTTGTTGGAAGCAGATATCGTTCGTCGGATAATGTTCGTCGCGCTTAATAGTCAGATGCCCAAGGAAGACGCGGGCGGCATTCAGGAAGGCCCAGCGCCTTCTTGCCAAGTCCTGTCAGGTACACTGTACGCTTTACGGACAAGTCTATCAGCTTTAGCCGCGTCCTACACTTCCTTCGTGGATAATCCTTCAGGAACAAGCGCTTTCTACTCATAGTATCTGACGTCAACTCGTCATATCGAGCAGATGATATGCGAATCTGGATCTTTAGTACAGCGATCAGATTCAAATAGCCGTTCCGAGTGCAGTTAAGAACGGATTCGGTACGATTCTGGCCAATGTTTCATTCGCACGAATCATTGCTGGGAACGGCTTTGCAACGACTTGAGACAAGGTATCAAAGGCCAAGGGACCAAGCCTGGAACACTCATGATTGTCCTGGCCTGCCACAATGCGGCCGCTCTTACCACTGTATCGCCCGCTGGTGAGCACATGTAGGCCGCCGGTGCCACGGAGCTGGGCTGATACATTTGCGGGCTTGCCGAGAGTATAAGCGATAGCGACCAAGACAACAACATGAACGGCTCTTGGAGTAAGTGTGCGTCAAACGTATGGTTGTCTTGGAAGGCAAGCTCCCTTGACCTCTAGCGACTGCTCCGATTTTCATGGTGACCTTTTCCACTGCAACATTCCAAGATAGTCGGCTCGAACACGTTGGCACATATCTTGAAAATTCACTTGTCACATAATTGAGTTTCCGCAGAACCAAACCAGGGTCGATATCAACGGTCAATGTATAAAGAGTGGCGCCTGGCTATGAACCAGCTTAGGCAAAAATGTAGAATAACACACAAGACCATCGTGAGGTAGATACCGTTCAAAGAACTTTTGCTCAAAGCTCCTCGACTTCAAACAAGACCCCGCGTTTGAAAGAATCAACGCAACAGTGGTAAACAGTAACAAATACTCTCACGTGTCCCATAAAATGAAGAGTATCAGTGCAATAGGCAAGGGTGTACTGAAAGACTGCCGTTCCGCTCTTACCCTCAAACCTAGCCTCACTGCTGCTCAAGACAAGTTGGTCAAGAGGCTCGGGCAACTTTGGACGTCTAAGTCGAGGGAGGTCGAGGAGCTGTAGGAGGCTTGGGGCCCTCGGGAGCTTTTCAAGGGACCATTGGTTAGTAAAAGATGACTTGGTGTCTCCCAGTGTCAACGGGGGGAGGGGAAAACCTACGAGGAGGAGGTGCCGGGTCACTCGGCTTTGGGGGTTCAGGTCCCTTTGGGCCAGAGGGCTTTGGTGCTAGCATGCGATTATCAGTCACTTATTGCCTTCATCGAACTCGCCGAATCATTTGCCAACAAAAAACTCACGAGGTGGAGGACTTGGGTCGCTGGGCTTCGGGGCTGTCAGAAAAAAAAAAGTCATCATGTCAGCTACGACGTGCAAGCAGGAGCAACTTCGCTCGGTTTTGACTCACGTTCAGGCCCGGGCTTCGGTCCCTGGAGATGGGGTATGGCATAGTCAGTCATTCTCTCTCTGGATTATAGCTTGTTACTTGAGCTGTCGTTGCTGGGGACTTACATCCTGAGGCTCATCATCACGCTTGCTTGGAGGCTTTCCCGGACCAGGAGGAGGAGGCGGCGGGCCGCCGGGCTGGATATGTAGTCAGTCAGCAGCGATTCCCTTGATGAAAGCCTGTACTTGGTCAAGCGTAGAATCGAAGTCATCACCATATCCATGTGATTTGCCATGAGTTACAGAAAAGCAGGTCGACCACAGGAAAGAACTTACCCCTGGAGGAGGTGGCGGTCCTGGCGGCTTGCCCGGGGGTGGTGATGGACCTGGTGCTCCAGGCGCGGGCGCAGGCGCTGGCGGATGAGGTGCATCAGGAGCTTCGGCCAATGGGGCGGCAGAAATGATAGCCACAAGGGCAAGAGTAAGAACGAGAAGCTTCATTTTGTCTGTCGGTGTGATTTAAAAGCTGGGAACAGGAATCGATTGATCGTATATTCACTGAGGAACGTTCTCTAAAGCACTCAGGAAAGGTGTCTAGGAAGTGTTCTGGTCACTTCTTATATACGTCTATCGGGTCGAGACGTAAGGATCGCATTGACGGTCTTATTCATTGGTAAGAACACCTGCTACCCTCATCAGGTTGTAGCAAAGATGGGCTCTCACGCCCGTCGTGACTACTTGCTGATCGTATCAATGATCTCCAATCCGCTATTAGCCTGACATTTACGTGATACTCCTCTTGCATCTCACATCCTGATGAGACTTTTGGACCTCTCGAACTCAAATCGGGGAACAATCAAGAGTTCCATGGTTCTGGTTAGTGGGCCGCGTTGCCATTGATCTTGATATTCATAAACCCACAGAACCAATTAATTATTTGATAGTATCTCGGTAAGGCACCATTGATCGATCAATAAATGCAATGGTGATTCCGCGGATCAATCTAACGGATGGTGAACATTACAATAAAGCCAATATATGAATGATTGCTGTTCTCTGGATGGGAACATGGCAGCAGGCTAGAGACGTCCATGAAAACTAAGTCAAATCCTGTTTCTCTCTCCATTTATACATTGGGTAAGAAATAATGAAAGTTTTATCTGAAACAAATAAGTGAACGATTCAGCCGTATCGCTTGGATTTTAGATCTTGGAGCTAGGGTACTTTGCGTTATAGGATTCCTCATCCTGAAATAACCCAGCACATACTTCCATATCGGATCAGATGCACCTTTTCATGACCCAAGGGACCAGGAACTTGCTGCTTCAATCATGTTGAACATTGAATCAGTGACATCTTGTAAAAAGACTCGGGAGCTGAGCGAGTCGTCATCCGCATCATGTACATGATCGATTCATGTGTTCACACAATAGCTGTTCGAACAAATGATTGGCTGGAAAGGTTTCGAGGTACACGTATATGAAGCTTGATTAAGCTTACGCGTTTGAGGAGGAGAGGGTGAATGAATACGGATATCTTTATTCATAATCGGCAATGGGAGCGGCAAAGGCAGATCATGAGGTTGTAAGCGTGATGAGTAAGAACAAACCACGGATGAAGAATACATCGCTGGGAGGATATTCAGTGAAAACGACGGTAATAGACTCATTAGATCGAGGTAACATTTCGACTCGACCTATCGGTGGCAAAGGGGGCATGGAATTCTGGCCGAAGTTTCGATGCGCCCTGACCGAAGCTGCTGACCGAGGAAACCCCAAGCACTGGCAATGGGATAAACAGCGGGAACTGTAACGTATGATCCGGCATTTCCTACGGCAAGTAATTACCACTTTTAATACGTTCAAATGTTCTCAATTCGACTTGTGGCAACGCAGCTTGAGCGGCAGCCAACAGCTTTGTGCTCATCACGTCATTACGATTACTTGAGACTGCATGACGCCAAAATGGCTTTCCAAGAAGGATCTACGGCATTGGCACGGGAGCCCCAATGGGTTCTTCTAGATCATGAGATTACTGGACGGCCAGCAACTGATTTAGCCGCGAACTATAGTTCGAACAACGGCCCTTTTGCCAGTACTTTCCATGACGCGGCCTCTTCAAATATGCTCTTCTGAGTATATTTCAGTCGTTTTCAAATATTGTGGAGCGACAATGCAGAGCGTAACGAGCAAGGCAGACGAAGATGATGTCCAAGTGATTGGTAGAGAATTCCGGAAGTGATAGATTGATCTTTGCCACCAAGGATGGCGGCATATGCAAAATTCTGATGTCTTTAATAAGAAGGAAAAACGAAGAAAAAGTCTAGCGAACCTGCGCAGCAGAATTCTAGTTACAGGGGTATCATCTATGTCTATCCCTCAACACATGATCAATGCCTTGTATGCGCCTGTGCAAATGATTTCGTCGCGTCGTCATTGGAGGGGCAAGCCATCCAGGGCTCGTTTTCTCACTTTTGTTTTTCCCGAAGAGATAGCCTTTACGGAAGACCATGTTGCGGGCTGCAAATGCCGTGGAATGGGACAATGTCGATCCGGTGCCGTCTCATGGCATCATCGTCGCGCTGTTCAAAGAGCGAGATGCGATGCATGAACAAGGCGACATCGTTTTGAAGGCTCAGGTTGAAAGAGGTGCGATCCTGCTCGTCGACCATGTCTACCCACCGCCAACTCCGTACGACTTCAGGAGACGGAAGCAAGCCTTCACAGCCGTCGTCTTGGTAGTCGTCGTCATCGTCATCTGAGGCCACTCGAAAGATGGCAAAATTGGTATCCAGTTTCGTGCCGGGTTCGAAAAATTGCGCAAAACGACGTCAAAGTTGCCCGATCGAGGGTCGTCGGCTTGAGATTCTCCGTTGCGTCCGACGGCCAGCGATAACACGGCAGCATACCTGCGTGACGGCGCCGCAAAATGCCCGAAAGCTGCTCCTGGTCCCGAATGACCGGGACACGATCGGAAACAGCGGCTATGCGGTAGGTAACCTGCTTCTGTACGGAAGCATCAAAGACCTTGAGAGTCAAACTCTTCAGGGGGCTCTCCACGTCCATGACGCTCAGCGCCAGGGACAAGAGCGACGTGTGGAGGTAGTGGTCGTACTCGACGACGACGTGCTGGACCGACATGCTGGCGGCCAGGAACAAGGCGCTGCACCGTGCGGGATTGTTCCTGCTCCAGCGCTTCACGTGCGCCCACTCCAAGATGTCGTTATCCACATTGAGCCGCGGCGTCTTCTTGAGGTTCCGCATGCGCTCAAGGCTCGAATCCACCACGAACTCGTTTGATAGGCACCTTTTCAGGACCGCCTTATCAATGGTCAGCTGTCTGTAAGCCTTTGCCGACTCGAACCTGGCCTCATGATTCACCAGCAGCAGCGAGGGAAGCTGTTGTGTTGTGGTGGTAGTTGCGGTGGCTGACTTGTGGTCGCCGGTGAGAACATAATGGGCCCACCAGTCCGACTCGGAAGCCCAGTTCCAAGCATCCATGTCCATCTTCAGCCTGAAGAAGACTGTCCGCTGAGGCAATGCATACCGCCAGACCTTGCATCGAAGCTCGGCGGGCAGTAAACTAAATTGAGGGAAGCTTGCTTCCATCGATTCTCAAAGTGAAAAAATATGTGATTGCAGCAGCAGCAGAAGCAGCAGCAAGTAGTGAGAGCAAGCGAAGGAAACGAGCGCGGAAATCGAAAAATTGAAGAAGGGATAAGTAAACAGGTCGAGGGTAATTGGACGGGAATGCTAAGTGCAAATATCAGTCAGAATGCACCGCAACAGAGGCTGCTGCTGCTACTGCTACTACTGCTGGCACTGCTGCCACTAATCAAGTGGGATGCCCAAAAGGGGGCGAGATTTCTCCCAGGTGGAGCCACTGGGAGGATGAGGCTCAGATCGGAAGATAACGTATGTTGAGCGGGTCAGCGTCCGTCGTCTTCCGGCAGCCCGGGATTTCTTTTCATAAGATATCTACCTGAGGTGATAATTTGACAAGTGCATAATCTTTCGACCTTTGTGTTAATAA